>SJYA01006098.1:11614-24442 GCA_006410615.1 Neotragus moschatus | reverse complement strand
CTCTGTACCTCAGACTCAACTGGGGCTCCTGACAAGGCTCCGGCGGGGCGCAGTCCGCGAAGAGCCGCCGCACCTGTTAGCAACATCCTTCCTGAAGGGAAGAATAGGGCGGGAGAAGTGGGCGAGGCAAGAATGCCCTTCCTTCTCACCACACCCTCTTTCCTTCCTTTGGGACTGGGGTAGAGCGCGCTCCACCCACACACATACCTGGGCTTCTTGAAGTGACTGATCCCAGGGCTAGGTCAGGGAAGGTTCAAGCGTTGCCAGAAAGTCCGAAAAGGATGGGGACTCAGGAGGCAACCTGAAGGAGCTCCTAGTGGCCAAAGCTGGAACTATGTGACTGGCAAAATCAATAACAAAACTGTTGGGTTGTGAGTTACAGAATAATGTAAATATCCACGAGTCCCTAGTGACATAAAAAAATAAGTAGAGAATCCTCTGGTGGGCCAGTGGCTGGAACTCCACACTCTCACTGCAGAGGGCCTGGGTTCAGTTCTGGTTGGGGGACTAAGATCCCACAGCCATGTGGTGCGGCCAGAAAGAAAAGAAGTGAGGGAGGAAGGAGACGAAAATATTCCGATAGGTATAGTAGGAATGAGAGAAACAGAAAGTCAACCTTAGGCAAACGCCACAGTAATGCTTGTCCCAACAAGATCCACGATGATCCCTAAGACTAATGGCCAAAAGTTCTGAGACCGCTTACTACTCAAATATCTCCCCCAAGATAGTAATTACAAAGGGATTAACAGTAACTTGACGGTGGAGAAACTTGACCAAAACACCTTAACCAAGTGATGAAGGCGCAAGACAGAACATTGTTGACACTGAGAAATGAGACAGTGCACATGGGGACTCCGTACCATTTTTACAGAATACAGGGAGTGAAGATGAATTCACTGCTCTCCTGGGCCAGGTGGGCAGGGGACCTTCAGAGCTGGGGCTAACCCTTGCCTCTCAGAGCGGCTGGGGTGGATGGATGGGCTTCCGTGGAATCTCTTCTGCCCAACCTGTCTCTACTGGCTTGGCAGGTACGAGTGCTGTGAGCAGGGACAAACTTGGCGATTTGGAGGAACAGCACGGAGGCAGGACAGGAGCTGGCAGGTGAGTGAGGAGGATGGTAAGAGGTGAGATCGGACAAACAGGTGAGTCGACCATCAGGGCCAGAGCAGCTGAGGGTAGAGAGCTCTTCTCCCCACCCTTTCCTGTCTCCTCCCACATCCTTCTCACGTCGCTCTGTCATCCTTGCGCCTCTTCCTTGAGTACCTGTGTGGCATTAAACAGCATGCAGTCCTTAACCTCTGTGTCTTGTCCCAAGAGCTTGGGATGGCACGGTGTTCTTTACCCCGGCGGGAGACTGGGGTCCTGTCCTTTCTTCCGCCTCTCCCACTTCCACCCACCTTCCGTCACCCAAACGTTTGCTTGAGTGTTGTCAAGATTGGTTGACAGTGCTTTCTCGTGCTTTGCTTGTAGATTGTAGACGCTCCAGGGCCTGTCTTTTCCCTGGAGCTGTCTGTCTCCGAGCCCCGCCGTCTGTGCAGACCTGCTGCCTGGCTGTCACTGCAGACGGTGCACGCGGCCCACCAGCCCCTGCTTTCCCTGTACCTGGTTCCAGCTTCATATGCTGAAATACATTTTAAGCATGTCCTCAGAAGGGGATGTCTTTCTGTCTCTAAAAAGGCTTTTAATTTGCACTCGTAACTTGGCATCGGTTTCTCGATCCCAGTTTTCCCTCAGCATTTGAGGGCCCAGTGCTGCCACTCTCTCGCAGAGGCCAGCTTGGTAGCCGTTCCTTCAGCAGAGTCACGGGTTTCACCTCCAGATGCTTCTGAAGCCTCCGTCCCTAATACTCCGGCATTTCACAGGAACAGGTCTAAGTGGGGATCTTTTTATTCATTCACCTTCTCTGCGCTCAAGGGCACCTTCCATTTTCTACAGCTTTTGCTTGTATTTAAGAACTTTCTTTCCGTTTCCTCTAGCCCCCTGCTGGGCTCTGTGTGCGTGAAGCTAGATGCCCTGGGCGCGAGCTCAGCTTCACAACGCCACCGTTTCTCCGTCTTCCCTCTTCCTCTTTTCCTTGTCGGGTCATTTCTTCTGTGTCCCAAGATGACTTTTTTACTTTATTTTCTAAGTATCTTATTGATCTTTTTATTTTTTACCATTTACCTTTTAAGTCTCTTTTTCCGTAAATGAACTTTACTGAGGTTTAATTTATATACAATGAAGTGGTCCCATTTTTGTGTTAACTTTTATGAGTTTTGACAAATATATACAACTGTGTAATCACATCACAGTCAAGGTATAGAACATTTCCTCAAAGCTTTCTTGGTTCCCTTCCCAGTCAAACCCGGATCCACACCCAGACCCTGGGCAGCCACTGCTCAGATTTCTGTCATTACAGATTACAGTATCATTTCTTTATTGTCATGCTCAGCGTGTGTTTTTGAGACCTACCCACGTTTCTGCACATATCAGTTCGTCCCATTTTTATTGCTGAGTCATATTCCATTGTATCATAGTTTTTTATCTGTTCATCAGCTGAGGGACATTTGAGTTTATCCAGTTCAGTTTTGAATAATGGCTGCTGCTGCTGCTGAGTCGCTTCAGTCGTGTCTGACTCTGTGCGACCCCACAGACAGCAGCCCACCAGGCTNTATTCCATTGTATCATAGTTTTTTATCTGTTCATCAGCTGAGGGACATTTGAGTTTATCCAGTTCAGTTTTGAATAATGGCTGCTGCTGCTGCTGAGTCGCTTCAGTCGTGTCTGACTCTGTGCGACCCCACAGACAGCAGCCCACCAGGCTCCCCCGTCCCTGGGATTTTCCAGGCAAGAGGCCTGGAGTGGGTTGCCATTGCCTTCTCCAATGCATGAAAGTGAAAAGTGAAAGTGAAGTCCCTAGTCATGTCCGACTCTTAGCAACCCCATGGACTCCAGCCTACCAGGCTCCTCAGTCCCTGGGATTTTCCAGGCAAGAGGCCTGGAGTGGGCTGCTATTGCCTTCTCTGGAATAATGGCTAAAGACATTCATTTACAAGTCTCTGTGTGAACAAATACCTGTATATTGCCCGAGCAAATACTGAAGGGCGGAATCGCTGGATGGCCTGTTAAGTGTATGTTTAACTCTAGAATAAACTATTGATCTCTTTCCCAAAGTAGTTGTACCACTTGACGGTCCCACCAGAAATGCAGGGCACTCCATTGCCCCTGAATCTTTCTCATCACTCAGTGGGGTCAGAAGTTACTTAGTTACTCCAGGTAACTTAGTTTCCTTGACAGGCCTCACTCCTAAATAGAAAGGTTGAGGGAGTGTCCTGTCCGAGGGTCAGTGTTATCAGGAGCACCAGGCCGAGGGAGGAACTCCTTGGGGAGCCCCACTCCCCTCTAAAAGCTCTTTGCTTGGTTTCTCTGGAGAAGAGAGCCTGGCCTTGGGACCAGGGCTCCAGGCCAGCTGCCAGCTGCTCTGGGGCCTGAGGGAGGGAACAGTTGTTCATCCCCGGACCTCTGGTTAATCCCCAGTGCCAGCCCCGCCCACCCCGAGCCTCTGAGACCAGGACGGACGAGCCCCACCTGGCGCGGCGCTCCTGTTCTGGGAGGCTGCTCCCTGCGCCCACACCTCCCCAAGTCTGCTGGATGCCCTCACCTCCCGTCCCCACCCACTGCCCTTCTGTGCCTCTCCGCCAGCCCTTCCGATGAAGCCTTTCGTGAGAAGATAAGCTGCGTGTGGTCAGTTCTTCTCTGCACTGAGACCTCTGTGGGCAGACCCGAATGTCCAGGGCACGTGTGAGGTGCCCGCAAAAGGGCACATACGGGGCGCGTACTTTAAGTTAGTAAAAATGTATGCATGTGCACAGAGTGGCAGGATTGAAAGGTGTTTGTAAGAGTTATCTCTGAGTGATGGGGTTGAAATGATCTATGGGTTTTTAAATCTTTTAAACACGTTTTCTAAACGGTGGTCGCGAGTGTGGCTGTTTGTATAGTGCCTCAGTGGGGAAGGTCCCATGCATCTGATCTGGATTTTCAGATGGACAGGGAGGAAGCAGGTGGGGACTGACCTCCAGTCCCGGGTGCGACAGGAAAGTCTAGTAAACCAGCCACAACTTTGTTATCTCCCCAGGACTGTAGGCGGCCTCGGGACGCTGTGGCAGCTTGGGACACGCTGTCCCTTCATGCCCTGTGGAGCTGAGCAAAGTGACATTTCACTCTGAGGCCAGAAGTAAGGCCTTGCTAAGAAACGTGCCTCCTGCCCTGACAGGAGAGCTGACCCTTCACCTCTCACCCCAAGGAGACTCTCCACGGGCTCCCTAAGACCCACATAATTTGGGACCGGAGCACTGCTCTCTCAGCTCTCAGCTGCTTTGACTGGAAGTGAGGAGCTTCAAATCACCCTTCCTTTTTTAGGGTTTATCCTACTATTTCTGGCTGTGCTGGGTCTGCATTGCTGCACAGGCCTTTCTCTGGCTCTGGCGCACGGAGGCTGCTGTGGGCGTGGATTTCTCGTTGCAGAGGCTTCTCTTGCGGTGGAGACAGGCTCCAGGCACGTGGGCTCCGCCCCTGTGCTACAGGGGCTTAGTTGCTCCCTGCAGTCTTCCCAGGCCAGGGATTGAACCAGTGTCCCTTGCATTGTAAGGCAGATTCTTAACCACTAGGTCACCAGGGAAGCCCTATTGTAAGTATTTTTATTTTCTAATTCTAAGTCTTCATTGACTCACTTCTTTCATCTGCCTCGGCTTAGAAGGCTGTGTAGGCTCTTCACCGTGGTGCGCGGGCACCGCTCTAGCTGCCCCACGGCACGTGGGGCCTTAGTTCCCTGCTGCTGCTGCTGCTGCTAAGTCGCTTCAGTCGTGTCCGACTCTGTGTGACCCCACAGACGGCAGCCCACCAGGCTCCTCCGTCCCTGGGATTCTCCAGGCAAGAGGACTGGAGTGGGGTGCCATTTCCTTCTCCAATGCATGAAAGTGGAAAGTGAAAAGTGAAAGTGAAGTCGCTCAGTCGTGTCCGACCCTCAGCGACCCCATGGACTGCAGCCCCCCAGGCTCCTCCGTCCCTGGGATTCTCCAGGCAAGAGGACTGGAGTGGGGTGCCATTTCCTTCTCCAGTGCATGAAAGTGGAAAGTGAAAAGTGAAAGTGAAGTCGCTCAGCCGTGTCCGGCTCTTAGCGACCCCATGGACTGCAGCCCACCAGGCTCCTCCATCAGTGGGATTCTCCAGGCAAGAGGACTGGAGTGGGTGCCTCGCCTCCCTCGTTAGTTCCCTGACCAGGGTTCAAACCGGCATCCCCAGCATCGGAAGGCAGATTCTTACCCACTGGACCACCAGCAAAGTCCCAGATCATCCTCCTGATGTCTGGGAAGAGTTTAACGAGACTGCAGAAAACACAAAGGCTGCTGAGATCTTGTCCACCAACCCAACTGCGCTTTCCATCCACGCTGCCAGTGCAAAGGTAGATTCTGGCAACTCCGTCAGTCAGTGATCTTACCAAGGAAACGCACAGACCTGAGCTGCCAAACGTCCTCCAAGCCCGTGTACACAACCCTGTGAGCAAAGGTGAGCCCTGCTTACCTGATACTGGGCTTTTCATAAGGAAGGTTGAGTCACCTTTCACTCTCCTCAGAACGTGCAGTAACAAGATTTCTGACTTTACAGAAATGGAAGCAGAAGCGTCTTGAGATACTCCCCACAAGAAACCTGCCCTTGTTGCGTTCAGAGAAAAGCATTCGCATGCTGGCCTGCGGTCAAGGCTTCCCTCTCAGAGCTGACGGAGGGATGCCCGCCTCTGGTCTGGAACCTCATCAGGGATGAGACCGCAGAGACAGCTGCCCGAAGACAGAGCTTTATGTGCTCCTCTCCAGCCTCTGAAGGGCCTCTGAAGAGGCCACAAGCAGACGGACTGGCTGCGCGACGCTCCTTGTAGCTGGTGCCAGTGACCCAGGGACAAACGCCGTATGACAACGGAACTCGACTCCTGCTGCGACTCCCCATCTCAGCCCCCGAGAAGGAGGGGCCCACTCGCAACCGCTTCCAGTGCGTTCAAGCATGGACATGTGGACATGGGAGAACGTGGGATAAACGCACGGATGCAAAGGGCCCGACGCCAAACAGCCAGTCACCAGCACACGCCTGCAGCTACCAGGCAGGCGGGTGCTTTCTGAGACTGGGAACAGCCCTCCACGAGTCCTGACCCTGGTGCTACAGGGACGTCGTCGTCACATGAGTGCGGCTGGGAGCCGGGGTCACGGCTTCAGGGGACAGCGTTGCCGCTCAGTGTGAAGTGTGTGACCCTGTGTCCGCTCCCTGCTGCAAGAAAGAAGGACGTCCCCAGAGTCGAGTCCAGAGAAGTGCTGTTGGGGAGGGACAGGCGGAGGGAAGGCCTCCTGCTCACCACGGCAGGACTCACGTGTTCGCCCATCGTCTAGCCCTGCTGTTTGCAGCCTCCTTTACGTTAAAAAGGGCACAGATACTGGTAAGCACACGAATGTGGGTGACTCTCCAGGGAATTTTGCCGGGCTCAAAAAGCAACCGCAAAAGGCGACACAGTGCAGGATCCCATTCCTACAACATTTCTGAAGTGACGAAATTTTAGAAAAGGAGGGCAGGCTCATGGTTTCCTGCTGGAGAAGGCGATGGCACCCCACTCCACTACTCTTGCCTGGAGAATCCCAGGGATGGCGGAGCCTGGTGGGCTGCCGTCTACGGGGTCGCGCAGAGTCAGACATGACTGAAGCGACTTAGCAGCAGCACTGGTTTCCAGGGGCCAGGTACAGGGGTAGAACGGGGCAGGGGGCTGCAGAGGGCACAGGAGACCCCCAGGAAGCTGAAGCCTCCCAGGACCTTCATGCCTGGTCACCCAAGCCTGGATGCCTGGGCACCTGACGCCTGTGCCCACACCTAGAGTGGGCTTCATCCTTGCCCCCCACCGCTGGCTTCCCGGCGCGCTATTTTCAAGCTGCCCTTACCCCCCGGGACAGGTTGAAGCCCCCAAACAGGTGAATTCTATCATCAGTGGGAGGATTTCTTCCACGGGAAGTACCTCGACAAGGCTGTCTTCCAGATGCCACAAAACTGGACTAAAGTTCACGCAACATCTGCCATCTCAGAGTCCAGTTCAGAGGCGCCTAGAATATTCACGCTGTTGTGCGGGCATCACAACCGTCCGTCTCCAGAACCTTCTCGCCTTCCCAAACTGAGACCCCGTCTCCACTAAATACTGACCCCGCCCGCCTCCCCGAGTACCTGGTGCCTAGCCTCCTCCGTCTCGACCCCGACTGCTCCAGGGACCCTCGCAGGCCCGCCGGCACTCGCCGCTGTCCAGTCTGGCTGCTGCCAGTGTGGGGGTGGCACGTGTGGAGGTGCCGCGCTTGCGTTCCGCTGGCCACTCGTGGGCCGCTCAGCTCTTCGTGTCCGTCAAGCGCTGCCGCTCCTGTCTCTGGGGACTGCCTGTTCCCACCCTCTGCCAGTTTCCTCTTGCCTTTCTCTCTCCTTGGTGAGTTGCAGGAGGTTCTTGTATACTCTAGCCAGTCATAACTCCTGGCCTGTTTTAGAGACAGCAGATATCTTCTGACGTGTTATCTGTCTGCTGACGTGTTCACGGTGCCGTTTGCTGAACAGACATCTCTCACTTTGATGGAGCCAGTCCCATCGATGTTTCGCCATAGGTTTGTGCTTTGGAGGCTTGAGAAACGTGGCCCACGCTGGGAAAGCAGCTCCCTTCAGCCTGGTCTTCCGATGCTGTGGTGTTCCCTCTCAGCTGGGCTGCCACTCATCTGGAATCGTTTATTTCTTTAAAAATAAAATTTCAATGAGGAAGGACAGCAAGATATTCATAGATGTTAGTTTAGGATGACGGCGTCATTACCCTGAAGTACAAGTCGCTATCCTACAGTGCAGTACAAGTCTGTACTTTTCCCACAGTTTAACATTTAGAAACTTATAAACAATCCATGAGGCCCCTACTTGGATAGAATCGCTGGCAACAGTTTCTGTGCCGTGTGTGTGTGTGTGTGTGTGTGTGTGTGTGTGTGTGTGTCTACTCAAACATGGAATCAGAGAAGCTGCCTTTTTAAGTTAACAGCTATCATTCCCTGAGCATATTTCACACCCTGGGCTCTGCACAGATACGACACTGTGAGCACTGTTTTCTTTTTCAAGAACTGGCTTTGTTTTTGGAGCTGTCTCTTCCCTCCCTTAATTTAACTATAAGACATCAGGGGCTTCCCGGTGGCTTAGTGGTAAAGAACCTGCCTGACAATGCAGGAGTTCAACCCCTGATCCAGGAAGCTCCCCCAAGCAACAGAGCCCGAGCGCCACAACCACTGAGCCTCTGCCCTGGAGACAGAAGCTGCAACTACTGAAGCCCGTGCTCCTTAGAGCCCGCGCTCGGCAGCAAGGGAAGCCGCCACAGTGAGAAGCCCTCGCACAACTAGAGAAAAGCTCTCATGGAAATGAAGGCCCAGCACAGCCAGCAGTAAAAATGAACGGAGCTTCCAGGTCAGCTTCCCTCACTGTGACGGTCTCACGCTGACTGAAGCATCACCCCTCCCCCATCTAGAAACCAGTGTTTCCGCCGTTTTGCTTTTTTCAGTTCAGTTCAGTCTCTCAGTCGTGTCCAAATCTGCGACCCCAGGGACTGCAGCAGCCAGACTTCCCTGTCCTTCACCAACTCCCGAGCTTGCTCAAGCTCGTGTCCATCGAGTCAGTGATGCTACCCAACCATCTCATCCTCTGTCGTCCCCTTCTCCTTCCTTCAATCTTTCCCAGCATCAAAGGAGTCACTTCTTCGCATCAGGTGGCCAAAGTATTGGAGTTTCAGCTTCAGCATCAGTCCTTCCAGTGAATACTCAGAACCGATTTCCTTTAGGATGGACTGGCTGGACCTCCCTGCAGTCCAAGGGACTCTCAAGTGTCTTTTCCAACACCACAGTTCAAATGTGTCAATTCTTTGGTGCTCAGCTTCCTTTATGATCCAACTCTCACATCCATACGTGACTTCTGGAAAAACCATAGCTTTGACTAGACAGACCTTTGTCGGCAAAGTAATGTCTCTGTTTTTTAATACGCTGCCTAGGTTGGTCATAGCTTTTCTTCCAAGGAGTAAGCGTCTTTTAATTTCATGGCTACAGTCACCATCTACAATGATTTTGGAGCCCCCCAAAAATAAAGTCTGTCACTGTTTCCATTGTTTCCCCACCTCTTTGCCATGAAGTGATGGGACCAGATGTCATGATCTTATTTTCTGAATGTTAAGCTTTAAGCCAACTTTTTTACTCTCCTCTTTCATCAAGAGGCTCTTTAGTTCCTCTTCACTTTCTGCCATAAGGGTGGTGTCATCTGCTTATCTGAGGTTATTGAAATTTCTCCCGGCAATCTTGATTCCAGCTTATGCTTCTTCCAGCCCAGCGTTTCTCATGATGTACTCTGCGTATAAGTTAAATAAGCAGGGTGACAGTATACAGCCTTGCCGTACTCCTTTCCCAATTTGGAACCAGTCTGTTGTTCCATGTCCAGTTCTAACTGTTGCTTCCTGACCTGCAGACAGATTTCTCAAGAGGCAGGTCAGGTGGGCTGGTATTCCCACCTCTTGAAGAATTTTCCACATTTTGTTGTGATCCACACCGTCAAAGGGTTTGGCATAGTCCATAAAGCAGATGTTTTTCTGGAGCTCCCTCGCTTTTTTGATGATCCAGTGGATGCTGGCAGTTTGATCTCTGTTCCGCTGCTTGTTTGAATTGTGAATTCTTGCTCTGTGAGCATAGGTCACGTGCTCAAACACATGTGTTACACACGGCTCTTCCCCCTGGAATATAGGTGTCAGGTGGGCAGCAAATTTGATTTTCACTGGTGGATCCCAGCCCCTACTAAGTATGGGACATACAGAAGGCGTCCAGTAAACACGTGTTAAGTTAATGCAATCCCAAGGAGAAGGGAGACTGGGAGTAAGCGCCCAAGACGCTGTCCGGGTGGGCACGCTGGAGACACAGATGGGTGGGGTGAGTGGGGAAGACTTCCCGGAGGAAGAGGCCTGCAGGGGAAAGCGGAAAGTGGGGGAGGCCAGTCCAGCATGGCGAAAGGGGAGGACTCCCATGGCCGCCGCCAGCACCCGCAGAGAAGCCTGTTCCCGCTCGGGCCTCCGCTCGGCTCCCGAGGAGCAGGGCTGGGTGCTCCGCAGGTGTCTGTGGCTGTGCTCAAGGGCGCGGGGCAGCTGGACTCCCTCACACCCAGAGGCTGACACCAACCAGCCAAAGCACGAACTAGAGAAGCCGTCAGGGCGGGCAGTCCCTCCCAGGCGTGCGCCTCAGCTGGCACCAGGGGCTCTGTCCCCGGCTTCAGCCTCCTTCCACCAGGGATCTGTCCCTGGTTCCACAGCCCGCCCCCACCAGGTGGAGGAGAAAGGAGCGGAGTCCTGCGTTCCTCCATCTCCCCCACGGGGGGCCGGAGGTGGGGGTGTAAGCGCTGCTTCCGCCCTCAGGGGCCGCCTGTTTTCTCTGAGGAGTGTTTCCGTTGTTTTCAGCTGGGAACCTTTTCCTGCCCCCACCCCACCCCTACGCTTCGCTCCCCCTCCCCAGCCTGGAGGTCTGGCTGAAGGCGCTAGGGGCGGGGGCCAGGACAGGAAGCAGGGCCTTCTACTCTCTCCTTCCGACCTGGCGGGCGGGGCTCACCTGTCAGGACCCGCAGGATTGGAAGCTCCCTTCGTTTCGCGCTGGGGGTTCCGCAGAGCCCCACCAGCCCCTTCCCCTCCTTCGGCCTTATGGCGTGTGGGTTTGCATCCTTCCCTGTCTGTCGTTGCTGGTGAAATATTTTTTCTTCTCGTAAATTGGCCTCGGCCCTTTTGTAATTATCCAGAGGAAAAAGATGGACTCCGTGGCCTGCCTTCCACGTGGAATCCTTATCCAGAAGTGCCCCCGGCGTCTGCACCGCTGTCCGCTAGGGACACAATGCGGGCCACTTATGAAACCTCGCATCTTCTAGAAGCCGCACTAAAAACCCAGAGGAACAGATGGAATTAACTTGAAATTATGACAGAGAATGAGACGGCTGGATGGTATCATCGACCCAATGGACATGAGTTTGAGAAAACTCCAGGAGGTAATGAAAGACAGGAAAGTCCATGGGTCCCACAGAGGTGGACGTGACTGAACAACAGATGTTTTATTTAACCAACATATCCAAAATATTGGGTTTCCCTGGTGGCTCAGTGGTAAAGAATCCACCTGCCAAGCTGGAAACAAGGGCTTGATCCCTGTATCAGGAAGATTCCGTGGAGAAGGAAATAGCGATCCACTCCAGTACTCTTGCCTGGAGAATCTCATGGACAGAGGACCCTGGTGGCCTACAGTCTGTGGGGTCACAAAGAGCCAGACTCGACTAAGCAACTAAACAGCAAAATCCACAAGATCACAACTTAACAAATAAGCAGTTTTTTTAAATGAGATATTTTACCTTCTTTTTCATACTTAAGTCCTCAAAATTGTGTGTTTTATACAATGCACAGCTCACCTCAACTAGCCACATTTCCAGTGATGGTAATTACAAGTGCCCAATAGCTACTGTGGACAACTGGCAGGCCTAGACTTAATCCAGATATTTATTCAATCTACTCCTCCTCCTGCTTCACACCCCACGCCCGCTCCGCCCTCCCAGGCAACACTCAAAACAAAACAAAACCCAAAAACCACAACCTTCCCTCCTCTCTGCACGGCTCCTACTGACCACCTAACCTGCTTATAAAACGGCATCTGTAAAATTTATACCGGGGATGTGACTTCCTGCGAGCTCACGTAAAGGCACAGCCCCTGCGCTGCGTTAGTAAAATAAAGAGAAGAAAAAGGCCATCCTTTCTCTTAACGAACCCTACAAGGAGAGCCAGCTAACACTGCATCAGTCCCCTGCCATTACTGGAATACTTACGGAAAATAGCCCTTGCAACTGGCTTTTCTTTGCCGCGCTGGAAGTCTTTCCGAGAGAGGGCAATTTGGCAAAGTCTTCTCACCCTCACCGCCCGCTAACCTGCTGGAGCCGCGTTTCCTCTTTTGTAAAGTAGGGTAATAATAGCTTCTTTATCTACCTGGCAAATCGGTTCTGAAACTCAAAGAGATAATAAAAGGTCGAGTTCAAACACCGCAAAACTCTACCGGAGAGTGGCCAGTTGTTATCGCTGGGTGGAAAAGCCTGCAGGCTAGGAAGGCGCACGTGTCCTCCGCAGACCCCGGGGCAGCGGCCTGAGAGCCCGGTTCCGCCCCCGCCCGCCTCGGAGGAGCGCACCTGCGACGCCTGGGGCGCGGGCGGAGCTCGGAGGCCGCACGCGTACGGGGCGTCGGGGCCGGCGGCGCGGGGACGGCCACGCGGCGCGGGGACGGGGCTCGCAGGGAGGGCGGCCCGGCTGCTCGGAGGCCACGCGGACGTCCTCGCGCTCCCGAGGTCCGCTCGGCACGGAGACCCCGCGCGCCGCCCCGAGCCCTCTCGCCCCGCCCCGCCCCGTCCCCGCGCGCGCTGCCTGGGGGCCCGCCCACCGCCCCCCGCGGCTCGGCCTCGCGCGGCGATTGGGTGGGCCCTCGGGAGGCCGCCTCTGCATTGGCCGCGGCGCTTCCAGACGCGCGCCCGCGATTGGTGGGCGTCCGCGTTGCTCCGCGGCGCGGCGCGCGATTGGCTGGCAGGGGCACGGTCTCTTGGGCCTGGGCGGCGCGGGGCAGGCCTCAGGCGGCGGCGGCGGCGGCGGCGGCGAGCGCGGCGCGAGGCAGGTGAGCTGCGGCGGGGCCCGGGGCGGGAGGGCCGGGCGCGGTGGGGCCGGGGCCCAGGCGTCCCTCCGCGCGGCGGGGACAGCGGCGGCCGCGGGCC
>SJYA01006097.1:0-16318 GCA_006410615.1 Neotragus moschatus | reverse complement strand
GGCCGCCCAGGCCAGCAGCAGGCGCAGCAGCATCGCGACGCCCCCCGACTGGCCCGGGCCCGGCCGGCGGCGGCTCTTGACAGGGGGAGGGACTGGGGCCTCTGGTGGGCGGGCCGGGGGCGGGCCCAGGCCGGCTCGGGCCTTGTAAGGAGTGGGGCTGGGGCCGCTGCCAGCTCCCTGCTCCCGCTCCCCCGGGGCCGCCAGAGCAGGAAGCCGGCGGGCGGGGGGCAGGGGTGGGGTGGGGTGCTGGGGGTAGAGGCGGGGGAGGGGAGGAGGCTCAGCTAACGGGCTGGGGAGTCCGGGTAGGAGGCGGGAGGACCCCCAGAAACGTCCTGAGCCATCTGGGGCTCTTGGCGGTGGGGTGAGGTCGTTCCCAGAGACTGACGGCGATTTGACTGGGGACACAGAGACCTCATCGCACCCGTGAACAGCCTCCCCGTCCTGTGGGTGGAAACACGCTCTGACTCAGGCCCTGTCATCACACACGTGTGTGCGCTCTCTCTCAGACTCTGTCCCTCCGCCCCAGACCGGCCTCCGCTCTGACATGCTGACCGCTTTAGGTGTCCCTGCGAAAGGGAGGTGGCATCTATGGGCCCTAAGACACAAAGTCCCTCAGGGTCGCGTGCAGCCCCGGGGTGTGGGAACCACCTGGATCACCCAGGCGCCAGCGTCCTCCGGCCTCATTTCTCTACAGGGCTCCTGCCACTACCTCTGCCCTCAAGCCTCCTGGCTCCAGCTGGACTGGGGGTGGGGGCTGGGGGGAAGGAGGAGGGGTAGGGGGCTGCCCTTCCTTCACCTCTGCTCAGCCTGGGGCCCTGGGAACCTGGGCTTAGAGGGGGCGGAGGCAGCCCCTAAACAGGAAATGCTCCGCCTGGGCTCCTGCTGCAGGAGGTCTGGGTGCGTGGGGGAGGGGACCGGGCAGGGTGAGCAGGGCTGGCTGGGACCGCCTGGGAGAGGCCGTGTATGGGCACGGGGCACACAGTGATGCACTCATGTGTGTGGCACGGGCATCACATGTGTAGCGNGCCCCTAAACAGGAAATGCTCCGCCTGGGCTCCTGCTGCAGGAGGTCTGGGTGCGTGGGGGAGGGGACCGGGCAGGGTGAGCAGGGCTGGCTGGGACCGCCTGGGAGAGGCCGTGTATGGGCACGGGGCACACAGTGATGCACTCATGTGTGTGGCACGGGCATCACATGTGTAGCGCCCTCCCTGCCCCCAGGCCCTGCTCTGTAGGCCTGGCCGGGGTCCTCTTCCCGCCCCTCCTGGAAGCCTCTAGAGGCATGTGTTCTGAGCACCATCATTCAGACCATCATTCAGGATGGTCCCCCCGGAGCTGTTTGCCAGATTAACCCCTGCACACCCACTGCGCTCCTAGCAGGAATTTGAGCCAGAGCTGGAGACACCGAGAAGCTCTGCCCCTCCATGTGCTGACCCGGGACGGCTTGGCTTCCCACCCTCCCCCTGCCTGCTGTGTGACAGCAGGGGAAGTGGCTGACCTTCTCTGGGTCCTCATTTTCATTACCTACAAAATGAGGGGAACGTGCCAGGGCCCTTCGGCTCAGCAGGGCTATTGTATCACTGCACTCAGTGTGCGCAAATGTGCTTTGTCAGCTGCAAAGCACGAGACAAAAGTTCCTTAGTCTTCTGAGCAAATCTGGGTTGGGGGGAGATGGAACCAGGGCAGCCTTGCTAACTTTCTTGCCGTGGCAGGACTGGCCTGCATACGCGGCCAGTCGCCTGGAGAGCCAAGGCTTCAGAAGGGCTTGCCCGATTCCAGGAAGGTGGTTCTTTCAAGATTTCCATCTGTGAAGTATAGAGATTTAGCCCCTTTCTCAGGGGAAGAAAGTCAATATGGGGCCGTTCATCCTTCCATTGGCTCAGTCCCAAAGCCTTGAGATCATCCTTGACTCTTTCTCCCACACCCCACATCCAATCTCTCAGCAATCCTGTTGGCTTCACCTTCAAAATAGATCCAGAATCTGATTGCTTCTCACCACTTTCTCTGCCACCTGTGTCTGGCCCAAGCTGCTACACTCGTCCATCTGATTCTTGCACAGCCTCTCCTCTGGTCCCTCTCTTGCCTTCTCCCTCCTGTCAGGGAGATCTTTTTTTTTTTTAATATTCCAGTTGTTTTTATTTTTATTTTTTAATTTTTATTTGTATTTGTTTTTTCATCTCAGCTGTACATGAGTTCCCAATCTTGAAACCCCCCCCACCTCCCCCCCGACCTCCCACTCCACATCAACTCTCTGGATCATCCCCGTGCACCAGTCCCAAGCATCCTGTATCCTGAACCGAATATAGACCGACGATTCGTTTCCCACACAACAGCACACATGTTTCAGTGCCATTCTCCCAAACCTTCCCCCCCTCCCTCTCCCTCAAAGTCCAAAAGTCCATTCCATGCATCTGTGTCTCTTTTGCTGTCTCGTATACAGGGTTATCATCACCATGTTTCTAGATTCCATATATGTGAGTTAGTATACTGTATTGGTGCTTTTCTTTCTGGCTTACTTCACTCTGTATAATTGGCCAGGGAGATCTTTTTAAAACTCAAGTCAGATCCAATCACTCTCCTGCTCAGAACTGTCGCAGCCCCCATCTCACTCAGAAGGAAGGCCAAAGTCCTCACCAAATACAGCCCCCAGGTCCTTGTGATCTCCCTGCAAACTCCCTCTCTCACCCATCTTCCTTCCCCTCATTCCTGCTGAGCCAGCCACTGGCCTGTGGCTGTTCCTTAAGCTCACCAGGCCAGTGTCTACCTCAGGGCCTTTGCATTGGCTATTTTTCTGCCTAGAACACTCTTCCTGCAAAAGATGAAATCTTTGCTTCTTTACTTTCTTCAGGCCTCAGCTCAAGTATCAGCATCCCACATTCCCCTGGCCCCACCATACCTTGGTCTTGTTCCATTTTTCTCCGTTGCACTTACCATTATTTGACGTAGTATAGGTTTGCTTTTGGGCCTGGTGGCTCAGATGGTAAAGAATCTGCCTGCAATGCAGGCAACCTAGCTTTGATCCCTGGGTCGGGAAGATCCCCTGGAGAAGGGAATGGCTACCCACTCCAATATTCTTGCCTGGGAAATCTCACAGACAGAAGAATCTGGTGGGCTACAGTTCATAAGGTCACAAAGAGTTGGACACAGCTGAGCGACCAATAGTTTCACTTTTTTAGCTTTCTGAATTCCCCAGTAGCCAGTACCGGGGGTTTTTCAGCCTCGGCATGACTGAGACTCAGGGCTGGGTAGTGATACCTTGTGGAGACTGTTCTGTGCATTGTAAGGTGTTTAGCAGGATCCTTGGCTTCTCTCTCACCAAATGTCATGTCCCCTGGGGGCAGCATAGCCCCAGGTAGAGAATCCCTGCTCAGGAGAGATTGGAAGCTCCATTCCTCTAGGGTCATTGTCTTGTTTCTTACTGTATTTCCCAAGCCAGGAAAGCTCCTGGCCCACAGATGCCGCTCAGTGGGGTTTGCTGAATGAATGAATGAATGAAAGGGGAATTCCCTAGTAGTCCAGTGGTTAGGACTCCATGCTTTCACTGTTGTGGGCCTGGGTTTGATCTCTGGTCAGGGAACTAATATCCCACATGCTTCATGCAGCCAATCGTTTAAAAACAAAGAAGGAGGGAAAGAAGGAAGGAATATGGGGATGCGACTCAGCCAAGTGAAGAACCTGGCTCAGGGCAACACAGTGGGGATGGTGGAATTCTACCTGTAGTCAAAGCCCACCTGCTTCCCACATTCACCAGCCTCCCCCAGAAGTCATCCATTCTAGACCTGAGAGATTCCAGGAAATCAACAAGTGTTTGTTTGTTTTTCATAGGAGGCCCAGGGAGTCCTGGAGCAAGTTGGTGGCACGGCTGGGACTAGAATCAAGGCATTAGACCCTTCTTCTAGTTCCCTTTTTGCTGCAGCATCCTGAAGAGTCATTGGAGTGGCCTGAGAGATGGGTGTGACGTCAAGAAGTAAGGAAGGACGGCAGGGATGATGGGAAGAAGGCAGAGCCGAAACAAAGTTACTGAGCTGGGAGAGCACCCGAGGAGCGTGGAGAATGTGAAGGACGCTGCTGGGTCTGGAGAGGGGTTAGGATGAGAGGGACAACGGAGAGTAGAGAGAGAAAAGGGGTGGAGGCCTGGCCTGGGAGGTGGTGGAGCTGCTCCTGGAAGGCTGGTCTCCATCACAGGGGCACAGGGCAGAGGCGGGATGATGAGAAATCCCTGTGGCTGGTGTGCAGTGGATGGAGGGGGGCCGGAGGCCAGGGACCAGTTAGGAGGTTGTTGCAATAGTCTGGGAGAGGGGAGGGAGCTGGCTGGAGAGCCGGGCAGCAGGCGGGGCAGGCTGGGGGAGGCAGCCTCTGGAGGCTCCTCAGGGGCGGGCCAGAGCCTGCTCCAAGGGTGTGGCGGGCCCAGTCATGATTCGGGCAATGGCCAGTGCCGGGGCGTCTGAGGGGAGGCTGCAGGCCGTCTGGCGAGTGCGTGGGTCAGATCCGAGGTCAGGACCATAGCCTCAGTGGGGGTGAGGCACTGGGGAGCAGGCAAGCGACCCAGGAGGAGGAGGATCAAGGGCCAAATTCCAGATGGCCCAGCTGGGCAAGTGGAGGGGAGCCTGAGCCAGGGTGGCTGGCGGTGGTGGGGGCAGGGGGCCACCCTTGACTGCCAGCAGACTAAGGGTTTGATAGGTAGAGCATGAGCCTTGGAGAGTCACCAGGGCGCCCAGTTTAGGTGGGCATCTTGCACTCACCTGTGCCCCCAGCCAGGTGAGGAGAGGTAAGGTGGAAGCCACCCAAGAATTTCCCACCCTAATCTGGATGGCAAATGTGGTGGGCAAGCATCGTGGATCTGGGTGAGGGGTAGAGAGGGGCTTGTTGTGGTCTTCCAGTCAGTCTTGTTCAGCCTGACTCATCTTGGTTCACCAAGAGCCCAGAGAAGATGCTGGTGCGATGAATGCTTCAGAGGATGGGTAGGTGGGGATATGGATGGATAGATGGAAGCGTGGCCTAGACAGGAGCACGGATCAATGGATGGATAGGTGGACAGATGGATAGATAGAAGGACTGAGGAATGAGCAAGGGTATGGATAGATAGATGGCTAAGTAGGAGGGTGTGTGGATGAGAAAACATTTAGATGCCTGGCTGGGTATAGGTAGTGTCAGAATCGCTCACTTATGATTAGCTGCCACCATGATGGGTGGCACAGTCAGAATGTGACTCTGGGGGTTGCGAGGAGTGTAGCCCAGGAGGATGAGATGGCTGGGGCCACCCCTGGCAGGGAGCATGGCTGTTACCTCCCTGTTGCCACCCAGCCGGTTTTCTCTGTTGGGGCCTGAGGCCAGTGTGTCTCCCTGGCTGGCGTGTGGGGACAGCTCAGGACACCAGGCGTGGCTTAGGCTGGGAGTCAGGAGGCTGGGCTTCCCTGCTCTCACCATGGCCTTTATGGGGAGAGCTCACCTCAGAAGGGATGCGGGGACGGAAGCCCACTTCCCCAGGAGGAGCACTGGCTTCCAGCTCCTGGGACAAGCCAGGCGTGGTTTTGGAGGCGGGGCCCATGGGGGTGGGAGCGAAGGCAGCTTGCAGAGGGGGCTGGCTCAAAGAGGGCCCAGTGGAACAGCCAGGATGGGGGGGCTGAGTGTGATTGGGGGGCGCCCCCTGGGCAGGCGTCCTGGAGAGCCTTGGCACCCGGGCCGCTGAGCCAGCACATTGCTTTGTGCACGAATCACCTCCTTCCTCTTGTCCCCCTCCCCTACCCCCTCCATGTCTAAATTCTTCCCAAACCACCCCAGCCTTCAGGATTCGGAGGAAGGGCCAGCGGGTGGGCGGGAGGCGCCTGGTCCTGGGTGGGAGAGGTCCCAGGGCAGGAGTAGGGAGGGAGCAGGGTTGACGGCAGGCCCCTCCCCTGCCCCACGTGCCGGTGTCACACCCTGCGTTNCCAGCCTTCAGGATTCGGAGGAAGGGCCAGCGGGTGGGCGGGAGGCGCCTGGTCCTGGGTGGGAGAGGTCCCAGGGCAGGAGTAGGGAGGGAGCAGGGTTGACGGCAGGCCCCTCCCCTGCCCCACGTGCCGGTGTCACACCCTGCGTTCTTCTGGATAGGAGAGCCCCACAGGAAGGGGGGTGTTGCCAGTGGGAGAGAGAGAGGCTTGGAGAAAGTGGGGCCTGGGAAGAAGGGGTGTCTTCCAGGCCTGGTGCCTGGGGGTAAAGGATTCTGACAGCTGGAGGGGGCTGAAACCGGGTGGAGGGGGCTTTGCCATAGAGACCGTGAGTGTGTTTATGGGTGTCACCTTGGTGTTTATGCACGACTGTGAGTGTGCATCTGTGCATGCGTGCACTCTCACGGGCCTGGCACTGCTATGGGCGTGCACAGCTGGGTGACACGTGTCCCCGAGGGCCTGCACCTGTGCCCACAGCTGAGGACAGAGCATGTGGTGGCCCTGGGATGGCCCAACCTGGGCCCAGCTGGAGCCCCATTCCTCCTCCTGGCCGAGGCCGGACCTGAACATCTGGCCACATCTGGCCGGGGGGCCCCGAGTTCTGGAGCCCCCATGAGAGATAGAGGAGCCCAGTCGTGCTCCCCCTGCCCCAGAGAGACACCAAGCTCGTAGCAGGTCACACAGGTGGAGCCTGTACCCGAGGCAGGGAAGTGGGGGGCCGGTCCTGGGACCACCAGAGGGCTGCTCTGTTCCTCTCTGGGGCCCCTTGGCTGGGGGGCTCCACCGAGCGGCCCTGGCCTGGTCTTGCCGTGTGCTCAAAGGACATCCTGGCTGGCCTTTCTTGGGCCACAGCTGCCTCCTCTGTGGTGGGGTGCCTGCGGCGGTGAGCTCTCTGGTCCCTGTGGTGTCTGGGAAAGGCCGGCCGCCAGGCGGCCCGCTCTGCCCGGTTTTGTGAGGACTTGCCTGGTCTCAGTGCTGCAAGTCCCCTGTCCCTGGAGCCTCCTCCTTGCCCCCGCAAAGGAGGAGGATTGGTCCTCCTGTCTCTAGGGACGTTTCTGCATCCACCGTCTTCCTGCCCGATCAGGGACCTCCATGTCCCACTTCCCTCCCTCTGACTGTAGGTGTCTTCCTCTCTTCTCTCTCTCTCTCCTCTCTGTCGGGGTTTCTAGCTCCCCTGCCTGTCTCTGGGGTCCCTCTGTCTCCTCTCTTGTCTCCAGGATGGCCCCCTTGTTGGCCTCTGGGGTTTGTTTCTCTGTTCTCCGCCCTCCTCAGTGTCTCCCCTCTAGAGTCTCTCCCGTCTTGTCCCAGGGTCTCTGGCTCACTGCCTTCCCTGGGTGGTCTAGGCCTTCCCCCTCTCCCCTGGCTCGAAGCCCCAGGGCTGGCCGGGGTGGGAGCCAGGTCTGGGGGCTGTGACCAGGCCGGGAAGGGGAACCCAAGCAGACATGATATTTATGTTAGGACTTCAAAGTGGAGCAGAGCCCAAGGCGGGGGTTGGTGAGGGCTGTTGAGGGGCGGGAGGGGTGGGAGAGAGGCAGGCAGGAGCCAGGCTGAGGTCAGCTCAGGCCCCCCCCTGGTGAGGGTCTCCTTGGCGACACACACCTCCCCCATGGGACACTGAGACCCAGAGTGGGCTATTTTGGTGCCGAGTTCCAAGAAAGGCACTTCCTGCACCCGTGGCCTGTCCCCAACCCCATCCTCTCTTCCTGTCACCCTGCAGGGGGAGCTGGGTCCTCGCCTGGGAGGCCGAGGGCTTTGAGGGGGAGCGGGAGCTGAGGGCTCCAGCAGGAAAACGTCCCTGGCACCGGGACAGGCGCGTCCTCAGCTCTCTCTGGCAGAGGCCTTGCCTGGCAGGGCAGCGAGGGTCTGTAACCCATGGGCCCCGCCTGGGCCAGGCTGGTCCAGCCACTCGAGGACTCTGGAGGCCACGGGGCTGCCTGCCTGAGGGCTCGAGGGGCTGACATGGCCATGAAGGTCACCCCACCCCTGCCCCGCCACCCTTGGCCTAACCCTCGCTAAAGACACCCAGCTGTTGGGGCCGGGGAGGCGTGGGGTCAGGGGCTCAGGCCCCGGGTCGGATGGGCGGGAGGGACTGTTTGTCTCATTTTGCGACTCAGTTCCACGTCCTAAGCCCCGTCCAGGAGCCAGACACAGCAGACACCCCTTCAGGCCGGGGCCACCTCCCCACCCAAGAGTCTCCCCCATCTCAGACTAGAGGCTTGCTCTTGTCCCAAGACCCTCTGGTCCCAGGCCCACTTGGGCCTCCCAAGCCCCAGGCCCCTGGACCGTTCCCCCGGCCCCCCTTCCCCAGGCACTTCCCATGAATCACTCAGGCTGGAATCTGATGAGCTCAGGCCTCCCCGCCCAGAACTGCCGGCCTCTGCCTCCTGCCTGGCCAGTGGGGTCGCCACACCCCCCACGAGGGTCTTCTCAGCAGCTCACAGCCCCCGCTGGGGTCCACCAGGGGGCCCCAGCTGAGTGGCGGCTGGGATAGGCCCCAGCCGTGTGGGTCCGCGTCCGTGTCTGCACTTGTGTGCATGAGCGTTTACACTTCTCCGCCTGTGCAGCTCAGGAAGGAGGAAGCCCGTCCGGGGCCCTGGGTGTGTCCATGGCAGCCGGCAGGGGTGGGTGTGTGTCAAGGAGTCCTTGTGGAGCAGGTCACCACGGGTCTCCGTGTCTCTGTGTGTGTCAGGGAGTCACATTCTGAACCCGAAAGGGAGGGTGTTGAGGGAATATCTCGAGTTCGCAGACCCAGGGACGTCGGTGTCAGGGTGTGGCTCGGAGGAGGGGCCGAGGGGCCGTGTGTGTCCCGCAGGGCGCGACTGGCTCACAGTGTCAGGGTGTTCCTAACGAAGGGCGGCGGCGCTCAGCCATTCCGGTAAGTGACCGTGGCAGGTTGAGGTGTGACAGCCGTGTGCAAATGAGTCAGGGTGTTTTGTGTGTTAGGTTGTGCCCATGAACGTGGTCCCCAGGCCATACAGGGTGTTCACCGCTTTGTCTTCAAGTTGAGTCAGGGTGTTGTGGATCCCAGTAACGCCTTCCTCCCCACCCCTGGCAGGGTCCTCTCTCAGTCCACCCCATGGGCCTGGCTCCTGGGCCTGTCCGGAAAGAGAACCTCGGAGGGGATGTGGCCGCTCCCGCATTCCCTTCCGAACCTCCGAACCTCCGCTAGCAGGATCCTGTTCGCGGGGCGGGCGGTCCCAGGGCCCCTCTGCAGAGCTGCTTCCCTCCTGGCACCAGGCCCTGCGCCATCCTCTAAGGGAGTGCCCTGGGTCTCTGGGTGGCCTCAGGAGAGAAGGGACCTTGGCAATGATGGAGAACAGGGCACGCTCGCCCCCTAGTGACAGCAATGCAGGCTGCCCCAAGTCCCAAGAACCAGGATGAACGGTGTAGGCTGAGTCTTCCGGATCAATTATTCGCACACACTTAGCAAGTGCCAGTTCCTGGCCAGGCATTGTTCGAGGCCCCCAAGATTCAGCAGGGAACAAGGCTGACTTGGCTCTGGCCTTTGGGTGAGGAAGACAGACGGTAAATAAATTCAGAGAACTACTGTGAGGTGAAGTGCCAAGAGCTCCGAGTGAGGGAATGACGGTTGCTCCTCCAGAGACCCGAGCGTCAGGGTCAGCCCTGCCCTGCAGCAGTGGACGCTGGGCTCAGCGTGGCCCCTCTCAGAGCCCTGACTTCCTCTTCCCTCAGAGGGTCACGAGCGGGTGGCAGAGGTGGGAGTCAGAGGCAGTACAGACCCAAGTGCACACTAGGCTGCCCACATCACACCTGACTCCCTCCAGCTGGGGCTGTGGGTGCTTAGCCGGTTCGGACACAATGGGTTACTGCCGAGTGGATGAGTACACGAGTCCTTCTCTCTGGGAGGACTGTAGAATCTGAAGATCCACGGAACCTGGTGTCTGAGTCCTTTGCCCTGTAACGAGTCACTTTCCCTGAGCAAGCCTCAGTTTCCTCATCTCTAAAATGGGGATAGTGAGATCAATCCTAGACTGACCTATTGTTGCCTTCCCTGGAGCCCCAAGCTCTGTCCAATGACCTTCGCTCACGTGGATTTACCTGATCGGGACCCCTGAACCATCAGAATCTCTTCAGAAGATAAACTGGGAGATTCAGGAGGCAGGCAGGGCCTGGCAATACTCCAGGGAGCCACTGCTGGGGGCATGCTGAATTCCCAGAGCCAGGAATTAGCACTGAGCCCTGGAGGGGAGTGGGAGGGGCTTGCGGAGCCATGTTGTTGCCGTTGCCGGGGCCCAGAAGCCTCAGCCAGTCATAGTTCCCATGAGACCGGCTCTACATCCGGCCCTGGGACTCTCTGAACACCTCCTACGACCATGCCAGGACCTTCCTCTGGGACTGAACTTGAGACATCCTGTGTTTGGTTCCCAGAACCCAGCCCTCCCTTAGCCTCCCACCTCACCACCCTTCGCTCTTAGTTATCAAACTCCAATCAGTGGACAATATTTATTGAGCGCCTGTGGAGCGCCCAGCACTGTACAAGGCACTGAAGTGGGTGCCGGACTAGTGGGGAATACATACAAAAGAGTGAGAGAGACCCCTCGCCAGGGAGAAGCTTGTGTGTGTGCACGTGGGAGGGGGTGGAAGTTGGCACAGAGCCGATGGCCTAGAGAAATCTGGGAGTCCTGCACCCGGGCTGTACATGGAGGGTCTGAAGTCCCAAAGGCTGTGATTTCTACCTCACAGCCGTCATGTCTAATATGTGGGCCGCTGTCCCTTGTGCTCAGGGCCCGAGCGAGCCCTTCAGAGACTGGTTAGGGTCCTCCTTCCACTGGGACCTAGTTCCTTCCCAGGGAACGGTCCCTGGAGGCCAGCCTCACCCAGACCTGAGACTTCCAAGAGAGCTGAGGGCCAGAAGGCTTGGCTCTTGCGCTGTCCCCTAGTTGCTTGGCGGCTGCAAGATTGCAAACCCCAGAACCCCCGGAGCTGCAGTCTATCAGATCGCCCTCTCAGCCGCTCCCTGGGCCACGTGTGCCCTCTTGTGGTGGTCTCTGGTATTTTCTTTGTTCATTTGTGGTCTGCCTGGACCTCCCGCCCAGTCCCTCACGTCCGACTCTTTGCGACCCCATGGATTGTAGCCTACCAGGCTCCTCTGTCCATGGGATTTCCCAGGCAAAAATATTGGAGTGGGTTGCCTGCCATTTCCTCCTCCAGGGGACCTTCCGGATCCAGGGATCGAACCCCATCTCTGGAACCTGACTCCTGGTTTGGTCTAATGGTCCGCTGTGTGGCGTCTTAGGAGTCACTTTCCCCAGCCTAGGTGGGTAATAAATCAGACCCTGTCTCCTGAAAACCTCTTGTGAGGTCCAAGAGACTTCACTGCGGAAGAGACAGTTTCTGAGTCCTCATTCCATTTCAGAAGGTTGTCTCACCTGTCCGCTTCCCCTGGGACAGCAGCGTGCCTGGGAGGACTTCTCTTGGGGAAAGATTGGAACAGAGGTGCTCCCTTGGCTGAGCCTGACCCCTTGGATGTCCCCCAGGGCCGCCTGGAGAACCTCTCCCTTAGGTGAGAGTGGAGAATGGACCCTCGGAGAGGCGTGTGTATATGCAAGCTGGGGGGTTTGCTAATATTCAGCCTCTTTCTCCTTTCCCTAGTTGTGCTCTGCTCTGCAGCAAAACCATTTATTCTGAGCCATGGAAGGCTTCTGGCAGACGGCAGGGCAGCGGTAGGACCCCCACTTTATAGACAAGGACACTGAGGTTCGGAGGTGCTTGTTATGCAGGTGGTGTGGGCAGGACTGAGTCCTGAGGCCTTGCTGCTTCTCTGAATCCTCCTGACACCTGGAAATTGGTGGGGCCTTTCCGGGTCTTGAACCACCCACCCCTCCCCACTGCCGCCAGAGCTGGGGCCCCTGGTGGATTTCTCCCCTGCTGGACATACTCCTCACTGCGGGCTGCCTGGCTTCCAGCTGGGGGAGCAGGAGGAGAGGCCAAGGGTCTTCATCTGGGCCCCCCAGACCCCTTGGGCTTCACCCAAGTGCCCTGGACATGGCCAGCGAGTGTGACCAGTGTGCTGGAGGGTCAGAGATGGCGGCAGATGGGGAGCAGAGTCGGGGAGGCTCTGGGAGCTGTGGCCTGGGCTGGCGAGGCTGACACTCTGCAAGGCCGTCCCAGCAGGCTCTGAGCTTCCTGCCCCACGCGACCGTTCTGTCCACTTCCAGCTACTCCTCTGCAGCCTGGCTCTCCTCAGTCTCCGGCCCCCTTGGCTGAGTGGGGCCCGCCCTGGCCCGGTCCTCGGCCCCTTCGGCCACTGTCTCAGATTCTCCCCTGCCGTCCCTGGTGCTGGTTTTGGCCTTGGTGTCCCCAGTTCCCCGGGCCCCTTTCTCCTCCTCCCTGTCCCCTGCCTCTGGCCCCCCACTGCTCTCCCCTGTGGCAGCCCCAGGTGAGGCCCCCAGGGTCTCGGGCTGCTCTGCCCGGCGGTAGACGAGGTAGCCCGCGGTGGGGAGCCTGTGAGCCAGGGTTCCAGGGGGCAGGCGCTGGTAGTCCTGCCCCTTGTATAGGAAGAGGCCAAAAGTATCAGGCTGGGTCACCCGGAACTTGGTGGCACAGAGCTTGTTCAGTGTGGCAATCGAGGCTCCTGGGGGCACGGCCAGCGTCTTGGAGGTGCAGCCGCTGCTAGGGTCCTGATAGGCTACCCGGAGGAGGTGCTGTGCAGGGAGAAGCCAAGAACAGGAACTCAGTCCTGCCTGCAAGGCTCGAGGTCGCAGTCCAGGCTCTGCAGTGACAGCGGTGGATGGGACAGAGCCAGTGGTAGAACCAGCAGCCAAAGCTTTTTGAATAAGCTGAGCTCTGAGGGGGGCTCTGTGGATGAGAGGGCTGTTCCTGGGCTCATGGGTCAGAGCCGCAGGCTGGAAGGACGGCCCAGCAGGCCTCTATAGCCTATCGATCCCACTCAGGTTGAGCTTACTCTGCACCCTCAGTGCTTATTCTGAATTAACCCATCTTATCCAATATCAACCCCAGGATGTAGTTCCTATTACCCCATTTTACAGACGAGAAAACTGAGGCACAAAGAGGACACTTAACTGGCCCAAATTCCCACAGCCAGAAAGCAGAAACGCCAGCATTTGGACCCAGGATCTGGCTACAAAATCTGGACTCTTAGCCAAGGCTAAGGAAGGAAGGGTCCCTTGATAGGAAGGAAGGAGATGAATGGCAGAGTTACTCTCTGGCTCTCAGAGCACCTCGCCTGAGCTGGGGGTACAGGGGGCGGGGACCGAGGGTGAAGGGGGCATGGGCTGGAAGCCCGAGTCCAGGTGGCAGCCGGAAGCCAGGATCTGGGGTTTGAGCCTGCCTGTGTCCCTTTCCCTTCCCATGCCATGTCTGTTTCCTCATCTGTAAAATGGGCATAATAATGACCCCACTTAAGTTTCTGTGAAGACTCTGGGCCGCCAGAGCACTGAGCCATGTCAGCTGGTGAGACGCACCATCCAGAAGGGCTGGCTCGGACGAGTGTTCCGTGTGGGACGCTGTCGCCCGGTGACGCAGGACTGCCCTTCCCCTTTCCCTGCCTTTTCTGAGTCTCAGTGGGCGAAGGAGGGGACTGCACCAGATGATGCCAGGTGCCCCCCAGGGCTGGCCAGTCCCGTTACCTGGAAGCAGTGGGTGGCGGGCAGGCGGCGCTGCTCCCAGAGGCTGAGCGAGCGCTGCAGCTCCTGCGAGGGGCTCAGGGGCAGGGCGTGGGCCTCCGTCAGGCCACTCAGCAGGGCCAGGCTGGCCGAGAGGCTGGTCAGGTAGTAGCCGCCTGGGTCACGAGGGGAGGGCTGCGGCTCAGGCTCGGTATGAGCCGCTGCTCCTCCCTGCCTCCCCTGCTCAGCCAGGGTACCCAGCCCCACCCAGACAGAAGCGGGGGCCTGTGGGGTCTCTCACCCTCTCCGGTGAGCAGGGCAGGCTCCAGGAGCTCTGACATGTACTCGGCCTCCAGCAGCAGCTCAGGAAGGTCACAGTGGGCCAGCACGAGGCTCAGCAATGGCAGGAACTCGTCGGCCCCCGCGCCCTCCCCTGTAGGTGGTGGATGAGGCCACAGGGTCAGGATCCTCAGCGACTTATCTTAGACAACGACTTTCCCTCTGCCTGCCAGGCAACGTGGTCTCTATGGCAACCAGGGGCAATGAGTGCGGAGTGGATGCTCTGCTTTCTGGGTCACAGTATTACCACCTGTGAAATGGGGAGGTGGATTCATATCCATATATATATATATATTTTTTTTTCCTTGTTTTCCCTGCTGTGCCATTCCTAGGGCCTCAGCCCAGTGGCCTGCCTCTGACTTGGCAGCGGACGATGGGAGGTCATGGGAGGGGGCATACCCGCCTGGGTCCTCAGGGCTGTGTAGAGCAGCTTGCAGGCCTGCAGGAGCCGCTTGACCTGGGCACTGGGTGAGTAGGCTCGAAGCAGCTGTAGCAGCTTCTGACGCACCTGCTCCATCTCTACCGGGGAGGGCAGGCTCAAGTGAGACCCGAAGGCGCTGGCGCCCCGGGCCCGGGCCAGGCGGAGGCCTTCAGCCAGGCAGCCCAGGGAGCTGTTGGCTGAAAGCCGGCGCTGCAGGCGGGCCACCAGGATGGGCCGCAGCGGCTTGAGCACTGAGCGGTGGAGTGACTTCTCCAGGACGTGTTCTGTGGGGGAGAGGCAGGCAATGGTCAGAGGAACTGGGGTGGGGTGGGAGTCCCGGGGAGGAAGGGCATGACTGGGAGGGGAGAGGGATGAAAACGAGGCGGAATCTTTGTGACTGGGAGAGAGGCGGTGGGTAGAGGTTGCTTGAATGATGCAGAGACAAGGCGGGTGTACACAGAACAGACTGAGGGACAGGCGGGCCCTGAGAGGCAGAGAGAAAGGAAGGCGCAAAAGCTGAATTCTGGAGACGGGGCTGCACCAGTGGACCCGGGCTGGAGTCTCACCCAGCCTGTCTGGTGGCAGCAGCTTCTCCGGGCTCAGCTCCGCGCTCAGTATGGCTCGGGCCCGGCTCAGGGCCTCGCGGATGGCCTGCAGCTCCCGGGGTTCAGGGCCAGCACGCACCTGGGTCAGCAGGTCCTGCACCAGCTGTCCCACGGCCGTGTGTCTGTCCTGCGTCAGCGCCGCAGCTGCGCGGCCCACCTGCCGCTCAGGCGCTAGCAGGGAGCAGAAGGCAGCGCTCATGGACCGAAGCAGGGGCCGCCGCCGCCGCTGGTGGCCCAGGTGGGGTGAGGTCGCTGGGCTCCCCTGGGACCCTGGCACCCCCTCCTCCTCTGAGCTGCTGGGGGAGGCGCAGTCCACCTCCTGGAGGGAGGGCAGTGGCGGGAGGCTGGGGCCAGTGCCCCCTGGCACACGGTATCCCACCGAGGTCTCCCTCCGTAGCAGCTGGCGAGGGGGCAACCTTTCTGTCTGGTTGGGGGCTGTCCCTGGCAACACCGGAACTGGGGGAGGCGGCACAGCTGGGGGAGACAGGGGGCTGGAGGTCTCCGTAGACACACGCACTTTGAAGCTCCTCTTGAATTTCTCCCGCTTGGTGGGGCCCAGATCCCCTGGGAACAGGGGGTTGAAGAAACACAGGGCAGCTCCATTGCCCTGGTCCAGCTCTTGTGGAGGCCGGGGCTTCAGCCGGGGCAGCGGGGGGCCTTCCAATGCGCCTGGCTGAGCCTTGGTGTTGAGGGAGGAGCTCCAAAATTCTAGGGAAGAGAAACAGGTTGGGCCTCGGGGTGGGGGTGGAGGGGCTCAGGGAGGGGACCCAACTGGGGGAAATGCCCAGGCTTCAGGCTGTGTGCCTTCACCTTCCCTCTCCCTCTTGGCCTCAGCTTGTCCATCTGTGCAGTGGGTAGCCCGGGAGCCCTTACCCATGCCCAGATGGGAGATGGCTTCCAGCTCCTTGTGGGTGGCTGCCTGGCGGATGGCTCTGGGGAGCTGAAGCGGGAGGAGAAGAATGTCCCTGAGGCCAGAGGGGAGCAAAAAGTGGGCAGTGAGGAAAGCTCTGGGTGGCGGGCACAGGGAGTGCCCGTGGGCGAGGAAGACAAGGCGTCCAGGGAAGGGAAGCAGGGCCCTGTGGAGAGCAGGCGCCCTGCAGGCAGGCTCACCGGGTGTGGCAGTAGGCACAGATCAGCTGGACCAGGTCTAGGAACACAAGGTCTGAGCCCTCCAGGGAGACACCTGAGGGATGGGAAGTGAGGTTGTTCTCTGGGAGCCCCCCGACCTGATGCTTCCAGCCCCTCCCGCCAGGCCAGGCCAGTTCCTCTCACCCCGAGCGGTCTCCTGGATACAGTGGCTGGAGACGAAGGAGGGGCCACTGGCCTCGGGCAGCCGCACGCACAGGGCTTGGCACTGGCGACTGTTAGACTTCCGTACCAGGAATGTCTGCAAGTGGACAGGGATCAGAGGCTTGGGTCCTCTGTGTCCAGCCCCTCGCCCCCCCT
>SJYA01006096.1:0-23101 GCA_006410615.1 Neotragus moschatus | reverse complement strand
AATTCAGTATACTAACACATACATATGGAATTTAGAAAGATGGTAATGATAACCCTGTATGCAAGACAGCAAGAGACACAGATGTATAGAACAGTTTTCTGGACTCTGTGGGAGAGGGAGAGGGTGGGATGATTTGGGAGAATGGCATTGAAACATGTAAATTATCATATATGAAATGAATCGCCAGTCCAGGTTCTATTCATGATACAGGATGCTTGGGGCTGGTGCACTGGGATGACCCAGAGGGATGGTACAGGGAAGGAGAGAGGAGTGGGGTTCAGGATGGGGAACACGTGTATACCTGTGGCAGATTCATGTTGATGTATGGCAAAACCAATACAATATTGTAAAGTAATTAACCAATTAAAATAAATTTATGTTAAAATAATAAAATGTACTCCATATCACTAATTACCAGGGAAATGCAAATCAAAGTCAGAATGAGATAATACCTCTTGCTTGTCAAAATGGCTATCAACAAAGTGACATCAAATGGAAGTGTGGTCAGGTTATGGAGAAGACGAAGTGCTTGCACACTGCTAGTGGGAATCTGTGCAGTCACTATGGAAAATGGCATGAGAGTCCTCAAAAAATTAAGGGTCAGTAAACAGTTTGCAAAAAGCAAAATCGATTTATAGTATTCAATAAATTTTAAAATTTTTTCTCTTCTCATTTTGTTACAGCTCCAACACGAGGAATCACTGTGGGAAAATAAATTTTAACCATTAGTGAATATCATAAACAACCAGAATCTTGAGTTGGTAAATAGCTGTTTCCCTTGAACAGGATACAGTATATCCTGAACTGTGATTTTCTAACTTTACGCTGTGAACATGATGATACTAGCCCCCTCTCCACGCTCCAGGTGTGTTCTGTTTCTATAAAATCGAGAGACTTATTGCTCTTCTTCATTCAAGCTTTAGTCAGAAATTTATTCAGATTGTTGCTAATATACAAGAACTTCTCAATTGACAGGCAGGGTTTTTTAGAAAGAATTTGATAGTCATGCTAAGAATTATTTGAGCAGGATTGCAATGATTCTGGCTGACCCTTTTGATTTGGAGCATGACTAATGACAGTGACTGAATTATAAGGAGGGAGTTTTATTTCCCAGGCAAAAATCCCAACAAAAAGCTTGAAACCTGTTTTGAAAACAAAATATTATTTTAGTTTACTTAGCTTGAGTGAACACTAGGGATTACAGAGTAGTGGATATAGAAACTTCAGAAATCTGGGCTGTCATCACATGGCTACATGTATCCATATTGATATTACTGTAGCCATAAAAGATATTAACGCTTATAAATTAGCAGGGAAGCTGGCATATTAAGAGAAAAATAAAAAGAAAAAAAATGAAAGCTTGAAAAAAATAAAATGGAAAATTAGATGAGAAAGAGGTAGAAATTGAAGGAGAGAAAATCTAGAAAGAGAAATATGTTAAAAGATGTTCAATATAGACAAAGAGGAGAAAGAGGAATACATGTGCTACATGAGAGTCCAATGACAAACTTCGTTCTAATTTATGTTGTTATTATTAAAATGTCAATTTGTGCCAAGGGGGAGGGGGAGAAAAAAACACAGACTCCTCTTCTCACCATGCTAGTATATATAATTTCATGAGACTGATATCTTGGGAAAGCAGGGGGTTAGGGAGAGTAGCAATATCACTTGGCAGAAGCAAAAGGAATTGGCAGGACAATGACAGCGAAAGCAAGAAAGTAGTGCTGAAAGACCGTCAAAAAACTTCATTCACCCGATTGTACAAAGTAATGGCGAGGACATGGTCACTTCTGTCAAGGAGTCATTGTCAGAGAGAGACATGAAAGAGCTAAGGATTAACGTGATCAGTTACATTGTATGTGTCTACAATGGGAAAGCACACACAACAAGCACAAACTACCCAGGGAATCAGGGAAGCACATGCTCGCTCAGATTCCGGATGAAAGACCATCTTCATCACGGCAATATCCCGAGAGCAAGGACGCGTGGTGAAAACAAAAGAATAAACACATACTGTTTGACAACCAAGACTGAGAGAAACAGGGCTGGAGGAAGAGTTGGGAATTTCTCTAACTCTCAGGGTTCACCAGAGATTAACAGCTTCTCCTTCAAAACATATGCACCATGTTCTTGCAGTCTTGAAATAACTAAAATTCATAAAAGTACATAAATCACAATTATGGCATAATTAAACAGGTTTCACTTCGGAAATTAAGTGAATCACTGGGCAACTACAATAAGCTAGCAATTTCTGAGACCCGCAGTTTCTCATAAAAGTGGAACTTTAATTTGGTACAGAACAGAGGCAGAATGAAGACACTGTGTTGCTCTCTGAGTAATTGCTTTTGTTACTAATGGGAAATAACTGTGCCCTGTTATCCTGAAGTAGCATTACAATATGTGGCAGTCTCTAACTAAATCAAAGAGGAATAGTTAGAGGATATACAGCTATTTGATATATAGACTTCTGGAACACCATTGTACCTGAGGAAGCCAATAAATAATGTTTTGAAAGGTAAGGATATATATATATATATATATATATAATTAACTTACTGAAAAGATAAAATAACCAGTTCTTATAGTACTGCATCTAGACTTTCAAGCATCCATCCATAAATATGAGGCAGAGTCTAGTTGTTTATGCAGGTGTCAGAGTCTCCTGAAGGATAGGTTGTAGTTATTAATAAATCATAGTATAAGGGAAGGAAGAGAAGGATATAATGAAATATCTAGGCTAAGAAGTTGTATAGACACAGGAAGAACTCTCACCTGCCTTGAAAAGTAAATAGCTCTGGGGAGCCATACATGGCCAAAGGAATTCACAATGTTCCTTACTCAGTACATAATTTTAGCATTTAACCTTGTATAGCTTGATCTATTCTGGTTCTGTGTCTTTTATTTATATTATACTGTGAGCTTAGCAAGAGTAAGAACTATGTCTTCTCCACTTTGCCATCTATCCCTCACAATACTTAGTGTCTTGCAGGGGCACAAGTAATATTATTGATAATTAAACCATGCTGATATAACTTGAGCTCACATGCTTCAGTAAATCATGACATTTTGCTTTTGCTATGTGTTTATGTCTTTTCTCAGAATTTTGTTCCACTTTCAAGACTATCAGATGGTTTGGTTGATACTACATGTCTATTTCAGTTTATCTGCAAGTATTTATATACAAAGGACTGACCACCATGTTTTGACTGGTGGAAAGGTGACCACAGGAGTTTAAAATCACAAAGATTCTGGGATCTAGTTACTTTGATGACTCTCAAAATTTAGTAGATTTGGATAGATGTATATGTGGAAGGCAAGGGATGCATTCCAGGTAATATTATATCAAAACAGATAAATGAATTAAACAATTGAAACTTTTTCACGAACAGTGGATTCAGCCTCAATATACACTCAGTAGCAAATTTGGAAAGGCAGATAGTTTTACCTTTAAAAGAACTTTGGTGTTAGACGAACCATCAGATTCCAGTTCTGCAGTTTATGAAGTAGGCAATATGGGTTGCATTAAATTTCTATAAATGTGTGAAAGGTATCTCATCAAAAATATCACACTTTACTGTAAAGATTAAACAGGATGATGGTTGTAGGGTATGTTTACATTCCTAGTACATTGTTGTGTTCTGTCACTGTCATTTCTGACTCTTTGCAATCCCATCGACTGTAGCATAATGAGGTTTCCTGTCCTTCAATATCTTCAGGAGTTTACTTAAGCTCAAGTCCGTTGAGTTGGTGATGCCATCCAACCATCTCATCTTCTACCACTCCTTTTTGTCCTGCCCTCAATCTGTCCCCTCATCCGGGTCTTTTCCAGTGAGTCAGTTCTTCATATCCAGTGGACAAAGTATTGGAACTTCAGCTACAGCATCAGTCCTTCCAATGAATATTCAGGACTGATTTCCTTTAGGATGGACTAGTTTGATTTCCTTGCAGTCCAAAGGACTCTCAAGTGTCTTCTCCAGCAACACAGTCAGAAAGCATCAATTATTTGGCATTCAACCTTTTTTATGGTCTAAATTTCACATCCACACATGACTATTGGAAAAATCATAGGTTTGGCTATACAGACTTCTGTGAGCAGAGTGATGTCTATGCTTCTTAGTATGCTCCCTAGGTTTGCCATAGCTTTTCTTCTTCCAAGGAGCAAGTGTCTTTTAATTTCATGGCTGCAGTTACTATCTGCAGTGACTCTGGAGCCCAAGAAAATAGTCTATCACTGTTCCCATTGTTTCCCCCTCCATATTGCCATGAAGTGATGGGGCCAGATACCATGATCTTAGTTTTTAGAATGTTGAGTATTAAACCAGCTTTTTCACTCTCCTCTTTCACCCTCATCAAGAGATTCTTTTGTTTATCTTTGCTTTCTGCCATTAGAGTGCTATGACCTGCACATCTGAGGTTGTCATTTCTCCTGGTAATCTTAATTCCTAGTACATATGACTCACTACAAATGAGCTTCATTAATCACTAAGAAAACAGAAATTTGAATTTTTTTTTCTGGCAGAGCTGATGTATCAAGAATCTTTCATTTTTCGATACATATTTCAAAATGAAACTAGTTTGACAGCTATAGAGATACTACAAATAAGGAAACAAAGAATAGGTAGCATTAGTGAATTTGATAATTAACAGACAGTCTGGGAACAAAATTATCTAAAACTAGCAACAGATTCAAGTTTCTACATAGGAAACAACTGCAGCCTAGGAATTTGTAAACCTTGGTTCTCATTCTGACTCTCCCCATCTAGCTGCATATCTCTTGTATATTTACTCACCTGTGATAATCAAGGAAATAATAAAGCCCCCAGTTCCTTTGCAGTTTTAATATTAAACATCACTGATAAGACCAGTTAGATAATGCAAGGGTCAGCATCAAAATTTCAAATTTTTGTGAAAGACAGAAAAGTAGCATTAAAAATATGAAATGTGGAGAGCAAGAAAAAGCACTGATTTGGAAGGAAGAATCTTGCTTTTTCTCATTTTTATCTGTAGCTTGTGATTTTGATTTGATGGTCTAAAACTCGAGTGAGGATGTTTAGGAGGCTTTTGGGAGTATAGGCTTGACACTTCAGAGAGAAGACATATGACAAGAGTTGATTTGGAAGTCCTCTGCATAAAGGTGACAGTTGTTGCTTTGATAGTGAATGATATCACAGAGCAGAGCACTTTTTTCAGAAAAGAAAAAAGCAGTCCAAGGACAGAACTTTTGCCAAGACTCAAGTACAGGTAGTGTCAAAGGAAGAAGAATCAGAAAAGTTGGTAGAGTTTTCCGTGAAGAATTTAATAAATGTATGTCAGGAAGTTGAAAAAGAGGAGTTTCAAGGGGTAAAAAAAAAAAGGTAGTTCTTCCTATGTATATCTGCTAAGCTTTATTGAGGGATCACAACAAACACAAAGAGGTAGTATTAATAAGCCAATTACAATTAGAAAGATGAGTGTGTATTACAGTATTAGGCATCTGTTTTTCTATCCTAGCTTGGAAGTGACAGATTTATGATTCAAACTTACTGTTTCCAGTGTCAAGAATCATGTGCTCTTAGTTATTACTTTAATGAGATCAAGGAAGATAAAGACTCAGAAAAGCCTGTTGTATTTGATACATGAAAGGTGGTGTGTATCTTTCCAAGAAGAGAAATCAAATTTGAAGGACCCAAGTTTAGCACAAGCTTCCCTGGTGGCTCAGACAATAAAGCGTCTGCATGCAATGAGGGAGATCCGGGTTCAATCCCTGGGTTGGGAAGATCTCCCGGAGAAGGAAATGGCAACCCACTCCAATACTCTTGCCTGGAGAATCCCATGGACGGAGGAGCCTGGTAGGCTACAGTTCACGGGGTCACAAAGAGTCGGACACGACTGAGTGAGTGCTTTTTTTTTTTTAAAGTTTGGCAGGTGTAGTAATGAGCTGGAAACAGGAGAGAAAATTTACTTTATCAAGAGAAGTAAGAGAGTGATTTTTTCTGGCTAGTAAAGAAGTAAAAAGGTAGCAACTTGAGAGAGTAAAAAAATGCAAGGAAAATATACTGTTGTTATAGGGTGATCTTACCTAATGGTGTACAAAGAGAAAAGAAGTGGAGGATACAATTAAAGAAATGTAGAAGAAGGTCATTTATACATTTAGAACTCTACTCTGGATTTGGGGTTTTCTTCCGTTTAGATCTTGGCAATATCATTAATTAGCTTTTAGAGCTTAGAAATTTATTTTTTTAAGCCAGAGTTTTCTCACTGGTAAAATGTGTATAATAATAATAGCCGAGGTTTAAATGAACAGAAACTACACAATTGCTTTTTCCTCTGCTTATAATGCCCTTCCTCTTTTATGTCCTTCAAGTCTCCCCAGAAATTTCTCTCCCAAAGAGGCTTTGCCTGGACTCCTACCTAAAATTTCATATTTCTTCATACCCTTTACATGACATATTTTCCTTCTGGCCTTAATTGTTTTTGTTTTATTTTTAGTGCCTGTAATTAGGCAACCTACTGCTTTTTCAATTACCTTGTTCATTGTCTTTCCACCTTACTGAAACATATGCTTCATGAAAGTGCTGATTTATTTATGCTTTGTTCAGCACACTTGATAGGTTTTTAATAAATATCTATTAAATGAATGAATGAATGAAGATGGATACCGAGATCAGCAGCTCAATCTTCAACAGGCTCTTTCTCAAGTAGAAGAACTGGCAATCTGAACAAGTCTTTGTCCTCTGAAAACTGTTTTAGAATCTCTCTTGAATATGACACCTGTGTTACACCATCAGTCAGCTCATTGCTAGATGATTCCCCTGTAGATGTTTCAATGTAATTAGGGTTCACTGTCTGTTCTTATAAAACAAGTGTTTCCATCATCCTTAATTCCCAAATATACCTTTCTCTTCCTCTTCAGCTTATCCTTATGCCCATTCTATTTCTTAGAACTTCAAATTATTTAGAGCCAAGAACTCCCTTCATGTCTGTTTTTTGGGTAGTGTCTCAATCAAGGAGCAGGGGAGGACTGTGCATTTTTTGTGTATGTTTTTAAAATAACTCATCTTTTACGAGTCCTCTGCATATTTCTATTGTTTATTTTCATATTTCCATGGATCTGGCATATTTCTAAATCAAAGCAGTTCACATAGACTTTCTTTTAGAAAGCAAACATAAAAACATCTTTGAATGTAAAGAGAAAAAAATATGAATCGTGACTATAATTTCAGAGATCAATGACTTCTGTTAACCACAATTTCTAACGTTGGTATAACATTGATACATCGCTTAGCTATCCTTTATTAAAACAAACATGGTAAAATGCCTTAACTTTATAAAAGAAAATTGCATTTTTCGTGGTGACACTAAAACGGGTGTTTTGTTTGCTTTAGTAAGAGTTGGGATGGGTAAGTAACTCTCTTAAAAATTTACTTTATATTACAAGAGATGAAAAGCATTTTCAAATTTAGGGTAAATGAGCATCAATATTCTCAGCTTAATTTTTGAGCTATTGAGAAAGATATCACATATATTTCAGACCATAAGCTTTGTTTACCATTATGAGGTCACTTGCTTCTTTGCCCAGCTGGCGGCTGCTGCTGCTAAGTCACTTCAGTCGTGTCTGACTCTGTGTGACCCCATAGACGGCAGCCCATCAGGCTCCCCTGTCCCTGAGATTCTCCAGGCAAGAACACTGGAGTGGGTTGCCATTTCCTTCTCCAATGCATGAAAGTGAAAAGTGAAAGTGAAGTTGCTCAGTTGTGTCCAACCCTCAGCAACCCCATGGACTTCAGCCTTCCAGGCTCCCCTGTCCATGGGATTTTTCAGGCAAGAGTACTGGAGTGGGGTACCATTGCCTTCTCCAGCCCAGCTGGCTAGCTGTACAAAATTTATCTTCAGCTCCTTAGAATTGTGTATATAACACTTGTATGAATCCTTTTTCTTCCTCAATATCCTTTTCATACTTTTTCTTTCTCTTTTATTGTTCTATAAAAGCCAGCATCCCTTTAGTGGCATAGTTTCTCTCAAACAGATTCAATTTACTCTTAATCCATGTTCAAATTTCACCTCTGATAACTTCCATTATTGTTGTCTGCTTAAAGTTAATTTCACTTTCTTTTTGAAAATGTATTTCATTTTGATTCATTTAATATTTCAAATACCTAAGTTCCTTTAATTGTTATTTAAAGATGATTTAATGTATATACTTCCTAATCTCATTGCATTCACCAAATATTTATTATTTACTCTACCATATGAATTGAGTTGGCTTCCTGATGGCTCATATAGAGAAGAATCTGCCTGAATTATAGGAGACTGGGGTTTGATTCCTGGGTGGGAAAGATGTCCTAGAGTAGGGAATGGCTACCACCTCCAATGTTCTTGCCTGGAGAATTTCATGCCAAGGAGCCTGGTAGTCTATGGTCCGTGGGTCATAAAGAACCAGATAGGACTGAGTGACTAAGAGTTTCATGTTACATAAATCGAATTATAAGTCTTATGCATTCTCTAAAAGTAACTGAAAGTGTATTTCTTTTATAAATATTTAACCAAATATCCCAACTTGTGCCCTACCTAAGGAAAAAAAGTATAGCAACTGTGTTCATGCTGTCTCATGCTGCCCTACATTTTTTATATTGTAAAATATTTACTTAGGATATTTGTATAGTCAATTTCTTGGACCTCTTAAGTCACTGCCCTGTATAAAAAGCATCTCTTGCCTCTATGATTACAGTATATTGTGTAACTTTCTTTTTGTCAAATATTCTAGCTGAAAAACCTGATCTTTGATGGAATAGTAAAGGGGGAGACTATCACAACAATGAAGAAAAGAAGAATTGAAAATACTGACATGTTATTTTAGAAAACTGGACATAGACTAGTGTGGAAACATGTTCGTACCATGAGGTCAATTTTGATGGGAAGGAAACATGGCCATGGTGAGAAGCTGAAAAGCCTAAAACCTGTTTCAACATTTCTGAACTGTGTTGTCAAGCTGAAGTGGTTTATATTCATTTTGTTTATATCACAAGTACAGACAGACCTCAATAAATGGCTTTATCTTTTGTTGTTTGATTATATAATACTTTATATCCTTGAGCAGATCATGGTGGCCAGGATTTAGAAGTTGCTGCTTCCAGTGATATGTCATGTATTTTTTTTTTTTACATTCCTGTAATTCATATCAAAGAGTCATCACTAAAACATGTTAGTTAACCTAACTAGTATAATTGATTAAACAGTGAGAATGTATTGAAAGTGTTAATGCATTCAAGACTTGAGTGTCAGATATATTTATGTATTTCCTAAATATGTATTGAGCATCTACTTTGTGTCAAATTAAGGACAGAAATGCTATGGACCTAACAGAAGCAGAAGATGTTAATAAGAGATGGCAAGAATACACAGAAGAACTATACGAAAAGATCTTCATGACCCAAATAACCACAATGGTGTGACCACTCACCTACAGCCAGACATCCTAGAATGCGAAATCAAGTGGGCTTTAGGAAACAACACTACGAACAAAGCTAGTGGAGGTGATGGAATTCCAGTTGAGCCATTTCAAATCCTAAAAGATGATGCTGTGAAAGTGCTGCACTCAATATGACAGCAAATTTGGAAAACTTAGAAGTGGCCACAGGACTGGAAAAGGTCAGTTTTCATTCCAACCCCAAAGAAAGGCAGTGCCAAAGAATGGTCAAACTACCACACAATTGCACTCATCTCACACGCTAGCAAAGAAATTCTCAAAATTCTCCAGGCCAGGCTTCAACAGTAAGTGAACCATAAATTTCCAATATTCAAGCTGGTTTTAGAAAAGGCAGAGGAACTGGAGATCAAATTGCCAACATCTGCTAGTTCTTGAAAAATAGCAAGAGAGTTCCAGAAAAACATTTACTTCTTCCTTATTGACTAAACCAAAGCCTTTGACTGACTATATGGATAACAATAAATGAAGGAATACTCTAAAAGAGACAGGAATACCAGACCACCTGACCTGCCTCTTGAGAAATCTATATGTAGGTCAGAAAGCAACAGTCCAAACTGGACATGGAAGAACAGACTGGTTCCAAATAGGAAAAGGAGTATGTCAAGGCTGTATATTGTCACCCTGCTTATTTAACTTATATGCAGAGTACATTATGAGAAATGCTGGACTAGAAGAAACACAAGCTGAAATAAAGATTGCCAGGAGAAATATCAGTAACCTCAGATATGCAGATGACACCATCCTTATGGAAGAAAGTGAAGAAGAACTAAAGAGTCTCTTGATGAAAGTGAAAGAGCAGAGTGAAAAAGTTGGCTTAAAGCTCAATATTCAGAAAACGAAGATCATGGCATCTGGTCCCATCACTTCATGGTAAATAGATGGGGAAATAATGGAAACAGTGACAGACTTTATTTTTGTGGGCTCCAACATCACTGCAGATGGTGACTGTAGCCATGAAATTAAAAGACACTTTCTCATTGGAAGAAAAGCTATGATCCACCTAGACAGCATATTAAAAAGCAGAGATGTGACTTTGCCAAAAAAGGTCTGTCTAGTCAAAGCTATGGTTTTTTCAGTAGTCATGTATGGATATGAGAGTTGGACTATAAAGAAAGCTGCTACTGCTAAGTCACTTCAGTCATGTCCAACTCTGTGTGACCCCATAGATGGCAGCCCACCAGGCTCCCCCCATCCCTGGGATTCTCCAGGCAAGAACACTGGAGTGGGCTGCCATTTCCTTCTCCAATGCATGAAAGTGAAAAGTGAAAGTGAAATCGCTCAGTATTGTCTGACTCTTAGCGACCCCATGGACTGCAGCCCACCAGGCTCCTCTGTCCATGTGATTTTCCAGGCAAGAGTACTGGAGTGGGGTGCCATTGCCTGAGTGCTGGAAAATTGATGCTTTTGAACTGTGGTGTTGGAGAAGACTCTTGAGACTCCCTTGGACTGTGAGGAGATCAAACCATTCAATCCTAAAGGAAATCAATCTTGAATATTCTTTGAAAGGACTGATGCTGAAACTGAAACTCCAAAACTTTGGCCACCTGATGTGAAGAACTGACTCATTGGAAAAGACCCTGATGCTGGGAAAGATTGAAGGTGGAAGGAGAAGGGGATAACAGGGGATGAGATGGTTGGATGGCATCAGCAACTCAATGGACATGAATTTGAGTAAGCTCTGGGAATTGGTGATGGACGGGGAGGCCTAGTGTGCTGCAGTCCTTGGGGTCACAAAGAATCGGACAACACTGCACGACTGAACTGAAGTGAACTCTGTTTCAAAAATTGTTCAAGGCACTGGGGATTCAAAAGAGAAAAACATGACTAGATCCTCGTGCTTGTTACTCTTGTATGCCAGTAAAAGAGGCAGAAAATAGAACAAAGAAAAACTGAAAAAATCAGCTAATGGTGAATAGTATACAAATAGTTAAAATAGGATGCAGTTCTGTCAAGTAACAGGGTGGCTCTTTTAGATTGGGTAGCCAGAAAATGTTTTGCTAAGGAGGTAACATGTCTGCCAAAATCTGAATAACAAAACCATTTGGCAAAGATCAAAGATTTTTCTGGAGTGGATTCCAGGCAGTAGGGCCAGCTTGAACAAACGGCCCCAGGCATGAGCAAATTTGGCATCTGTGAGAAACAGAAAGAAAGTCAGTCTAGGTGGGAGGGAAGAGCAGTGTGAGATGAAATACTTGAGAAAAGTGGAAGCAATTCGTGCATGACTTTGTAAGTCATGAGAAAAAATGAAATTTGATATTGCAGTTGAAAGTGTAGAAAGTCACATGATATGATTGGATGGCTGCTGTGCGGATAATGTATATGTTCATTTATTCAACAAATACGTATTGAGCATATTCTATGTACACTGTTCTATATACAAGATCATATCAGTAAAGAAATTGTGCAATGACATTGGTCCTATTTGAATTTGCTTTATGTTGAGGGAATACAGACAATAAACAATGAGCAGACAAATAAATTATACAGTATGTCAAGAAATTGTAAGGGAGAAAGAAATCATAGCAGAGAGGAGGAATTGAGAAATGCTATGACAGAAGAAGGGTCAGTTATAATTTTAAATAGTAATCCAATGTAGACAAAATTGAAAATTTGAGCAAAGACTTGAGAGTAAAAGTTTTATTGTATTATTATTATTTTTTTATTGTGTCAATTGAAGTTAATGCTTTTCATGTTTTCATCTTGGTTTACTGTGTTTGTCTCATGCTTGTAGCTTGCAAGTTGCCTTTAACCTATGTTCTTATCATCTCTATGTGTATGTTAATCACTCAGTTGTGCCCAGCTCTTTGCAAACTAATGGACTATATCCTGCCAGTCTCCTCTGTCCGTGGAATTATCCAGCAAAGAATACTGGAGGTGGCAGCCATTCCCTTCTTCAGGGGATCTTGCCAACCCAGGTATCAAACCCAGGTCTCTTGCATTACAGGCAGATTCTTTACCATCTGAGCCACCATGGAAGCCCTATCATTTTTATACAATATTCAAGTTTTATTTTGCTAACATAAAAAAAAAGTTCTGGATTGAAATAAATTTTAGGTGATGCTCCATCAAAATATATTTTTGCACTTTGTTTTTTTAGTTAGTTTTGCCATCATGTCTCACTTTTATTCTTCAATTTCAAAGAGACATAATTATCAAAATAGCTAGAACAAAGTCATGATGGTTAATTTTATGTGTCACCTTGGCTATACCATAGCACCTAAATGTCTGGTTAAACATTATTTTTAGCTGTTTCACTGAGATTTTTTTTTTAAGGATTTTTAGGAGACAGATTAATACAGGCTGAAGATGATCTTGAGTATAGAGAAGTTATAGATTTGGAGGTTCCTGAGAGCAATCGTATAGGTTGGAGCAGAGATGAAGTAACATACAGAAACAAGACCAGAAGCAAACTAAAAATAAAGGCAAACTGCAAAATAACTGTGTCTTCCTGATAGATTTTTAAAAATTACATGAAGGAATTATAATGAGATGATTTATTCATGTTTTATTGATAAGTTCAATTTGGTAAAAAGCTATTATCACCAGCTTCACTGGCTGGTATGAATTTAGAAGTAAAACAGGGTTGCTGAAATTTTGTTTCTCTCTTAGAAGGGCTGTGTTACAATTAATCTAATGATGTAGTCTCCCAAACTAAGAAATTTAATAGGTGTGTTATTATGACTCACCCTTTATAGAAATTGGTAGAAAAAATTTCCAAAGAGTGGTCTGGAAAAAGACACACACAAATCTGCATGCCCATTTGAACCTCAGAATTGCTGAGGGCAGCTGGCAGTTGGTATCTTAGGGCAGAATTAGTCAGATCTAGGCATATATTTCTGGCTTAGAAGATGAACTGAAAAACTCTTAGAAAGAGTAGAGCATCAGCAACTTAGCAGCAACTGAGCAAAGTGTCCAACCCTCTTAGAGGCATTGTGCCTATTAGCTGGCGTGCTCCCTGAATCTCCACTTTAGAAAAATAGCTCTTGTTTTTAATAATTGTGTGTCAATGCAAAATCAGGATGTCCCAGGAATCCCAGTGCTCCAGTCATGTAAATAATATCTTCTAGACACTATATTTTGCACCCAGATGGGACATAAACATTCTTTGTGACACTGAAGAACTAAATTTTAAAGCTAAACATATGGGCAGGGGAACCTAGGACTTGCTGAAGAAAATTTACATCTATTTGCATGCCTGCACGAGTTCTATTTTACATTTCTATCTAATTCTTAGTGTCTTGCCCAAGTGAGTATATCTGAAATGTTGTTTTATTTTTAATGTGTAGTCTTAATGGATACAATAGACTAACAAAAATATTAATTATCCACTTTGTGACTTCTAAACTGGATTTGAATAATCCACAACTGGATAACTTTATATCTTAACTTGTGGGTTATGTTAAGAAACTCTTTTTCAATCTTTCCTTCTCCCTCAGGATGAGACTATTTTCCCTCCCCTCAGAAAATCAACCACTAGTCTTTCTTTTTTTCCTTTCTCTCCTTTCATGTTTCTTGTTGCTACTATTCATTTTGCCTAGAATTGTTTTCTTATTATTGTATGTCACTTTCAATTCAGAATAACCCCTTGAAGACTCTGCTTTTTATGCTTCATGTCAGCCACAATGACCTAACATCGCTTTACATCCATATCTATACAACCTAAGTAGAATTGGAATTGACCATCAGATTCTGTGTATTCAGTTTGTGGCAGCCTGTCACAAATGCTCTACAAATAAAGTGGCTTGTATTTCAAGAATTCTGCCAATCACATAAACCACAAACATATCTTCCAGACACAGCTATTTGTAAAGCTGGTCATGAGGAGGCGTAGACTAGATCTTGATGATTATACACAGATATGAGTTCTCATTTTGAGAAGGAAAAGTGTACAGTGCTCTATGAATCATTATTATTCATGACAGTAACAATAGCACTACCATCTACTGATACAAAAGCAATAATGGCTCTGTTTTCTTCTCCGCAACTTAAAGTGACTCATTCAATTCTCAGAATAGCTAATAAATACTTGTGAGATATGTTAATTTAGCCTACTGAGAAAGCTGCTATATAAATGAACAATAATTAAATAACAATACCAATACTATGTTCACAAGTCGATGAATGATGAGCTACTATGGAAAAACTGACTTCAATCTTAAGTTTTAAAATTAGGATTAGAATTTTGGGTTTATTTTCTTAAAAAAATACTGTAAAAAAGGGCAAAACTAGAACTTTGCTTTGTAGTCAAAAGCAAGGCATTAAAAATTGTATTTTCACACTTCAGAATTGGAGACTTAACTGCTACTGAAAATGGCATTAATATGCCAATGATATGTTAAAGAGAATCTTTCATTCCTTCTTTCCTCTAGTTTAAGTGTACCTGAACTTCTTTAGTTTTTCTCTCCATACTGTCTAGACAGTAGCTTCAACGTCTTCTAAGGATGCAGTGATACAGTGATCACTATATTGTTCTAAATATACAGGCAACCTAGACAAGCTCAATCTGATATACGTTCTTTGAGTCCTCTGCAGAATCAGACATAAGAAGACATTGCCAACAAGATTACCATCCCCAGAGGAAGAGAGAGAAAGAGGAGTGTAAAACCACTGGACTACACAGGGTACTTGAATTCTTGCTATCAAAGAGGACCCTATTTACAATTCCATGCTATATTATCATTATCCCTTGCCTTTTTTCCCAGTTTACACCCCAAGGATGCTCTGGAGCCTTCACTTTCTAGATATAGGCTCTTTGGCCTCTGTTTTTGTCCCTCTTCTTTACATTCCTTCACTCCTTAAATTGATCCAGCTGATTCCTTTCCTAGGAATCCATATAGTCCTTCAGGAAGTAAAAGTGCAGAGAATATTATTAAACAAATACAGACTTGTCTTTGCCAAGTGGAATGAAGAAAGAAGCAGGAAACTCTTACAAAAATGATACTGCTGTGTCACTCAAGATAACTCAGACATAATGGCCAAGAGTAAGAATTTTAAGGCTTAGAATGTCTGGATCCAAATATCTCTACCAATTACTGTTTGATTGAACTTAGACAAATGTCCTAAAATGTTTTCTGGTAAATAAACCCAGGGATAGAATCCTGGCCTTCTTCATTGCAGGCAGATTCTTTACTGTCTGTGCCACTAGGAAAGCACATTATGTACATATCAGTTCAGTTTCAGTTCAGTTACTCAGTCATGTTTGAGTCTTTGTGACACCATGATCGCAGGACGCCAGGCCTCCCTGTCCATCACCAACTCACGGAGTTCACTCAGACTCACGCCCATTGAGTCAGTGATGCCATCCAGCCATCTCATCCTTGGTCATCCCCTTCTCCTCCTGCCCCCAATCCCTCCCAGCCTCAGACTCTTTACCAGTGAGTCAACTCTTCGCATGAGGTGCCCAAAGTACTGGAGCTTCAGCTTTAGCATCATTCCTTCCAAAGAAATCCCAGGGCTGATCTCCTTCAGAATGGACTGCTTGGATCTCCTTGCAGTCCAAGGGACTCTCGAGAGTCTTGTCCATCAATTCTTTGGCACTCAGCTTTCTTCACAGTCCAACTCTCACATCCATACATGACTACTGGAAAAACCATATCCTTGACTAGATGGACCTTAGTCGGCAAAGTAATATCTCTGCTTTTGAATATGCTATCTAGTTTGGTCATAACTTTTCTTCCAAGGAGTAAGCGTCTTTTGATTTCATGGCTGCAGTCACCATTTGCAGTGATTTATACATATGTCATATAGTAAAAAATATTGTTGCTGCTGTTCAGTCGTTAAATTGTATCTCTTTCACCCCATGAACTGCAGTACACAAGGCTTCCCCTTCCTTCACTATCTCCCAAGTTTGCTCAAACCCATCTCCACTGAATCAGTGATACCATCCGACCATCTCATCCTCTGTCATCCCCTTCTCCTCCTGCCCTCAATCTTTCCCAGCATCAGTCTTTTCCAAAGAGTCGGCTCTTCACATGAGGTGGCCAAAGTATTGGAGCTTCAGATTCAGCATCAGTCCTTCAAATGAATATCCAGAGTTGATTGCCCTTAGGACTGGTTGGCTTGATCTCCTTGTTGTCCAAGGGATTCTCAAGAGTCTTCTATAGCTGCTGCTGCTGCTACTAAGTCGCTTCAGTCATGTCCGACTTTGTGTGACCCCATAGACGGCAGCCCACCAGGCTCCCCTGTCCCTGGGATTCTCCAGGTAAGAACACTGGAGTGGGTTTCTGTTTCCTTCTCCAACGTGTGCATGCATGCTAAGTTGCTTCAGTCATGTCTGACCATGTGCAACCCTATGGACAGCAGCCCACCAGGCTTCTCTGTCGACAGGATTCTCTAGACAAGAATACTGGAGTGAGTTGTCATTTCCTTCTCCATCTTCTATAGCACCACGGATCAAAAATATCAATACTTTAGATGCTCAGCCTTCTTATGTTCCAATTTTCACATTTGTAGATGACTGCTGGAAAAACCATAGCTTTGATTATAAAGACCTTTGTTGTTAAAGTGATGTCTCTGCTCTTTAATATTCTGTCTAGGTTCATCATAATCTTTCCTCCAAGGATCAGCTTCTTTTAATTTAATGGCTGCAGTCACCATCTGCAGTGATTTTGGACCTCAAGAAAATAAAGTCTGACACTGTTTCCACTTTTTCCCCATCTATTTGTCATGAAGTGATGGGACCAGATGCCATGATTTTCATTTTTGAAGGCTGAGTATCAAGCCAGCTTTTTCACTCTCCTCTTTCAAACTCATCAAAAGGCTCTTTAGTTCCTCATTGCTTTCTGCCATTAGAGTAATATCTGCTCATCTGATGTTGTGGGTATTTCTCCTGTCTATCTTGATTCCAGCTTGTGATTCATCCAGACTGGCATTTCAAATGATGTACTCTGCATATAAGTTAAATAAACAGGGTGATAATATATATCCTTGACATACTCTTTTCCCCAATTTTGAACCAGTTCATTGTTCTATGTCTGGTTCTAAGTATTTCTACTTGTATACAGATTGTTATATATTATCAATGAATATAATAGTTGAATAAATGAATGAATATGTGTATCCAAAATATAATAATGAATGTAATGATATATGGAAGTGTGTCATTACATGACATATAATTAATGTGATAATAAACCTAATAATAATACCTACCTCATAAGACTACTGTACAATTTAGATAAATAATTACAGATTAAATCCCTAGTACACTATTAAACAGGCTACACAGGTGGCTTAGTAGTAAAAAAAAATATCCACCTGCTAATGCAGAAGATGCAGGAAACATGGGTTCAATCCCTGGATTAGGAAGAACCCAGGAGGAGAAAATGGCAACCCACTCAGTATTCTTGCCTGGAAAATCCTATGGACAAAGGAGCCTGGCAGGCTACAATCCATGAGGTTACAAAGAGCTGGACATGACTAAGTGACTGAGCATATACACACTGTCTATCACATGGCTATTGCTCAATAAAAACTTGCTATCATTATTATTATTATTGTTAACTTGGCCTGACTTCTGAATTTCTTTTCTAACTGGTTAGCAAATGGACTACTAAGTAATTTCTGTTCATGAAAAGCTTAGTAGTTGAATTTGATGGTAACACAATATAGCACTTACACCAGCCATTTTACTCAAAAAGTCACCTTTTCTGTTAGCATCTATTCTCTAAATATATATATATATACTTATACTTGTACAGAATATCTGTTATGATGAGATGTTAAAGTATTATTTCTGTAAATTAGAATGTCATGAAACAAACATATACTACTTTTAATTGTGAGTAAACATTAGACTCAAAGATGATTTTTATTTAAATACAAGTGACCAGGCCCTATCATCAAATATTCGGACTCAAGTCTATGCTCAACCTGGACATTTATAATTTTATTTTTTTTGCACTCTGTAGGTACTGCCAGTATACAGAGTTAAGAAAATGAATGAGCATAAAATTGGCATAATGAGTATAAAATCTAAATTGTTAAAGTGATTTTATGAATTATCTAACTAAAGTATGTCTGCAGTTAAGGGCTCAAGCCTGCCTATCAATTGAACTCATCTCAAAAGCTAGCAAGTTCAGTTCAGTCGCTCAGTCGTGTTCGAATCTTTGTGACCCCATGAATCGCAGCACACCAGGCCCTCTATCCATCACCAACTCCCGGAGTTCACTCAGACTAACGTCCATAAAGTCAGTGATACCATCCAGCCATCTCATCCTCTGTCATCCCCTTCTTCTCCTGACCCAAAACCCTCCCAGCATCAGAGTCTTCCAATAAGTCAACTCTTCGCATGAGGTGGCCAAAGTACTGGAGTTTCAGCTTTAGCGTCATTCCTTCCAAAGAAATCCCAGATATGATCTCCTTCAAAATGGACTGGTTGGATCTCCTTGCAGTCCAAGGGACACTCAAGAGTCTTCTCCAACACCACAGTTCAAAATCATCAATTCTTCCGCTCTCAGCCTTCTTCACAGTCTAACTCTCACATCCATACATAAATACTGGAAAAACCATAGCCTTGATTAGATGGACCTTAGTCGGCAAAGTAATATCTCTGCTTTTGAATATGCTATCTAGGTTGGTCATAACTTTTCTTCCAAGGAGTAAGCGTATTTTAATTTCATGGCTGCAGTCACCATCTGCAGTAATTTTGGAGCCCCCCAAAATCAACTCTAACACTGTTCCACTGTTTCCCCATCTATTTGCCATGAAGTGATGGGACCAGATGCCATGATCTTCGTTTTCTGAATGTTGAGCTTTAAGCCATGTTTTTCACTCTTCCCTTTCACTTTCATCAAGAGGCTTTTTAGTTCCTCTTCACTTTCTGCCATAAGGGTGGTGTCATCTGCATATCTGAGGTTATGGATTTTTCTCCAGGGAGTCTTGACTCCAGCTGGTGCTTCTTCCAGCTAAGCATTTCTCATGATGTACTCTGCATATAAGTTAAATAAGCACAGTGACACTATACAGCCTTGATGTACTCCTTTTTCTATTTGGAACCAGTCTGTTGTTCCATGTGAAGTTCTAACTGTTNACTTTTCTTCCAAGGAGTAAGCGTATTTTAATTTCATGGCTGCAGTCACCATCTGCAGTAATTTTGGAGCCCCCCAAAATCAACTCTAACACTGTTCCACTGTTTCCCCATCTATTTGCCATGAAGTGATGGGACCAGATGCCATGATCTTCGTTTTCTGAATGTTGAGCTTTAAGCCATGTTTTTCACTCTTCCCTTTCACTTTCATCAAGAGGCTTTTTAGTTCCTCTTCACTTTCTGCCATAAGGGTGGTGTCATCTGCATATCTGAGGTTATGGATTTTTCTCCAGGGAGTCTTGACTCCAGCTGGTGCTTCTTCCAGCTAAGCATTTCTCATGATGTACTCTGCATATAAGTTAAATAAGCACAGTGACACTATACAGCCTTGATGTACTCCTTTTTCTATTTGGAACCAGTCTGTTGTTCCATGTGAAGTTCTAACTGTTGCTGCTTGACCTGCATATAGGTTTCTCAAGAGGCAGGTCAGCTGGTCTGGTATCCCATGTCTTTCAGAATTTTCCAGTTTATTGCGATCCACGCAGTCAAAGGCTTTGTCAGTTCAGTTCAGTTCAGTCGCTCAGTCATGTCCGACTCTGCGACCCCATGAATCACAGCACACCAGGACTCCCTGTCCATCACCAACTCCGGGAGTTCACTCAGTCTCACGCCCATCCAGTCAGTGATGCCATTCAGCCATCTCATCCTCGGTCGTCCCCTTCTTCTCCTGCTCTCAATCCCTCCCAGCATCAGAGTCTTTTCCAATGAGTCAACTCTTCGCATGAGGTGGCCAAAGTACTGGAGCTTCAGCTTTAGCATCATTCCCTCCAAAGAAATCCCAGGGCCAGTCTCCTTCAGAATGGACTGGTTGGATCTCCTTGCGGTCCAAGGGACACTCAAGAGTTTTCTCCAACACCACAGTTCAAAAGCATTGATTCTTCGGTGCTCAGCCTTCTTCACAGTCCAACTCTCGCATCCATACACAACTACTGGAAAAACCATAGCCTTGACTAGACGGACCTTAGTCGGCAAAGTAATATCTCTGCTTTTGAATATGCTGTCTAGGTTGGTCATAACTTTTCTTCCAAGGAGTAAGCGTCTTTTGATTTCATGGCTGCAGTCACCATCTGCAGTGATTTTGGAGCGCAGAAAAATGGCATAGTCAATAAAGCAGAAATAGATGTTTTTCTGGAACTCTCTTGCTTTTCTGATGATCCAGCAGACGTTGGCAATTTGACCTCTGGTTCCTCTGCCTTTTCTAAAACTACCTTGTACATCTAGAACTTTACGGTTCACGTATTGCTGAAGCCTGGCTTGGAGAATTTTGAGGATTACTTTACTAGCATGTGAGATGAGTGCAATTTTGCGGTAGTTTGAGCACTCTTTGGCATTGCCTTTCTTTGGGATTGGAATGAAAACTGACTTTTTCCAGTCCTGTGGCCACTTCTGAGTTTTCCAAATTTGGTGGCATATTGAGTGCAACACTTTCACGGCATCATCTTCCAGGATTTGAAATAGCTCCACTGGAATTCCATCACCTCCACTAGCTTTGTTCCTAGTGATGCTTCTAAGGCCCACTTGACTTCACATTCCAGGATATCTGGCTCTAGGTGAGTGATCACACCATCGTGATTATCCTGGTCTTGAAGATCTTTTTTGTACAGTTCTTCTGTGTGTTCTTGCCACCTCTTCTTAATATTTTCTACTTCTGTTAGATCCATACCATTTCTATCCTTTATTGAGCCCAACTTTACATGAAATGTTCGCTTGGTATCTCTAATTTCCTTGAAGAGATGTCTAGTCTTTCCCATTCTATTGTTTTCCTCTATTTCTTTGCATTGATCGCTGAGGAAGTCCTTCTTATCTTTCTTGGCATTCTTTGGAACTCTGCATTCAGATGTTTATATCTTTCCTTTTCTCCTTTGCTTTTCACTTCTCTTCTTTTCACTACTATTTGCAAGGCCTCCCCAGAGAGCCATTTTGCTGTCAACATTAGCAAAGTAATGCTCAAAATTCTCCAAGCTAGGCTTCAATAGTATATGAACCAAGAACTTCCAGATGTTCCCCTGGACTTAGAAAAGGCAGAGGAACCAGAGATCAAATTGCCAACATCCATTGGATCATCAAAAAAGCAAGAGTTCCAGAAAATCATCTACTTCTGCTATATGACTATATCAAACTTTTGACTGTGTTAATCACAAAAAACTATGGAAAATTCGTAAAGAGATGGGAATACCAGACCAGCTAAACTGCCTCCTAAGAAATCTGCATGTGGGTTAAGAAGCAACATTTAGAACCAGACATGGAACAATGAAGTGATTCTTAATTGGGAAAGGAGTACATTAAGGCTGTATATTGTCATCCTGTCTATTTAACTATATGCAGATAATCATGATAATGTGATCACTCACCTAGAGCCAGACATCCTGCAATGTGAAGTCAAGTGGGCCTTAGAAAGCATCACTACAAAGAAAGCTAGTGGAGGTGATGGAATACCATTTGAGCTAATTCAAATCCTGAAAGATGATGCTGTGAAAGTGCTGCACTCAATATGCCAGCACATTTGGAAAACTCAGCAGTGGCCACAGGACTGGAAAAGGTCAGNAAGTCAAGTGGGCCTTAACAAACATCACTACAAACAAAGCTAGTGGGGGTGATGGAATTCCAGTTGAGCTATTTCAAATCCTAAAAGATGATGCTGTGAAAGTGCTGAACTCAGTATGCCAGAAAATTTGGAAAACTCTGCAGTGGCCACAGGACTGGAAAAGTTGTTTTCATTCCAATCCCAAAGAAAGGCAATGCCAAATAATGTTTAAACTACTGCAAATTGCACTTACATCACACGCTAGTAAAATAATGCTCAATATTCTCCAAGCCAGGTTTCAACAGTACTTCTGGATGTTCAAGCTGAATTTAGAAAAGACAGAGGAACCAGAAATCAAACTGCCAACATGCACTGGATCATCAGAAAAGCGAGAGAGTTCCGGAACAACATATACTTCTGCTTCATATTCTATGCCAAAGCCTTTGACTTTGTGGATCACAAGAAACTGTGGAAAATTCTTAAAGAGATGGGAGTACCAGATCAGCCGACCTGTTTCCTGAGAAATGTGTATGCAGGTCAAGAAACAGCAGTTAGAACTGGACATGGAACAACAGTTAATTTCAGTCCCTCAGTCATGTCCAAATCTTTGCGACCCAGTGAACCACAGCACGCCAGGCCTCACTATCCATCACCATCTCCTGGAGTTCACCTGAACTCTTGTCCGTTGAGTCAGTGATGCCATCCAACCATCTCATCCTCTGTCGTTCTCTTCTTTTCCTGCCCTCAACCTTTCCTAGCATCAGAGTCTTTCAAATGAGTCAGTTCTTTGCATCAGGTGGCCAAATTATTGGATTTTCAGCTTCAACATCAGTCTTTCCAATGAACACCCAGGACTTATCTCCTTTAGGATAGACTTGTTGGATCTCCTTGCCATCTAAGGAACTCTCAAGAGTCTTCTCCAACTCACGGTTCAAAAGGGTCAATTATTCAGTGCTCAGCTTTCTTCATAGTCCGACTCTCACATCCATACATAACTACTGGAAAAACCATAACCTTGACTAGA
>SJYA01006095.1:5297-20345 GCA_006410615.1 Neotragus moschatus | reverse complement strand
ATGCCACAAGGTGTATGCTGACCTCGACACCAAGCGCCGGTAGCTAGTATGGTGTTGATGACAATGCAGAAGCAACACTCGGCGAACTGGTAGAAACATCGAATGCTTGCTATTATTGTTATGAGCTGCCCGCTGACGGTTCGGTAGCTACTGTGGTATTCATATATATGTAGAGGCAGCGCTTCTCCGGCCTGTGAAAACATCAAATGCTCGCTGGTATACGCTAATATATATACATGCTCACCTGAACATTAAACGCGGGTAGCCACTGGTGTATTTATACGGATGCAGACGCAGCCTGTTATGTACGTAGAGATATAAGAAAGGCAGCAGCACATTCCACCCAGTAAAGACATCAAATGCTTATCGATAGTCGGCCCTAAGTACACTAACTGTATACCGTAAGGTGCAAGCCGAGGTAAGATATGGCGTGCGCACCGCGCAATCATCTTGCGTTGCCATTTCTCAGGTCTTTGGCGACGACTTCGTCCATAGCGTCGCCTACAAAGACGGAGCTTCTTGGACTCTTACAGAAACGGTAAAGCGCGCCCCCCTCACTCCCGTGTATCTTCTTCATTTGGCCACAGCCACGGTAAAAACGCCGCTGTAGTTTTCCCGTTTGCCCACAGTGGGCGCTGCACAATAGGCTTTGGCGACGATTTCGTGCATCGCGTCGCCTTCAAAGATGAAGCTTCTTGAATTCTAACAAACACGGTTAAGAGCCCACTGGAGACTCTCCCCTGCGCCGCAGTGAGCGCTCCACCGTAGTGTTTGGAGATACCTTCATGCAGGCCGCCGCTTACAAAAATTGGAGCATCCTAGACTTTGACAGACACGGTAAAGAACACGCTGTAGATTTTTCGTCTGGCCGTAGACTCGGTAGAGAGCCTGCTGTAGCTTCTCCGTCTGGCTGCAGCGAGCGCTGCACAATAGTCGTTGGCGACGACTTCGTGCATAGCGTCGCCTACAAAGACGGAGCTTTTCGAGCTCTAACAGACGCAGTAAGGCCCAGCTGCCGCTTCCCCGCTGCAGTTTCTCCTTTTGGCCACAGACACGGTAAAGCGCCTGCTGTAGTTTCTCGGCGCGGTCAAAATGAGCGAGTGCTGCGCAGTGGTCTTTGGCGACGCCTCCATGCATAGCGTCGCCTGCAAAGAGGGAGCCTCCTGAACTCTAACAGACACGGGAATCGCTGTAGATATTTTGTCTAACCACAAACCCGGTGAAGAGCCCGCTCTAGGCTCTCCGTGTGGCCACAGACACGGTACAGCGCCCGCTGTAGTTTCTCGGTCTGGTCATAATGAGCGAGCGCTGCGTAATAGTCCTTTGTCTAACGACAAACCCGGTAAAGAGCCCGCTCTAGGCTCTCCGTGTGGCCACAGACACGGTGAAGCGCCCGCTGTAGTTTCTTGGTCTGGTCATAATGAGCGAGCGCTGCGTAGTAGTCTTTTGTCTGCCCACAAACCCGGTAAAGAGCCCGCTCTAGGCTCTCCGTGTGGCCACAGACACGGTAAAGCGCCCGCTGTAGTTTCTCGGTCAGGTCATAATCAGCGAACGCGGCGTAGTAGTCCTTGGCGACGGCTCCGTGCATAGCGCCGCCTACAAAGGTGGAGCTTCCTGGACTCTAGCAGAAAGCGTAAAGCCCCTCCTGCCCCTTCCCGGCTGTAGTTTATTCGTCTGACCACAGACACGGTAAAGAGCTCGCTGTACTTTCTCCCTCTGGCAACGCAGTGAGCGGTGCACGGTAGTCTTTGGCGACGACTTCGTCCATAGCGTTGCGTACAAAGAAGGAACTTCGTGGACTTCAGCAGAAACGGGCCCGCCGGAGATTCTCTGTCTGGCCACTGAGACGATGAAGAACCCGATGCAGTTTTTCAGTCTGGCCACAGGCACGGTAAAGAGCCCGCTGTAGTTATTCCCTCTGGCCACAGTGGGCGAGCGCTGCCCAGTAGCCGGTCCTACACAAATACCGGCGGTGCATTTCAGCTTGCGTCAAACATCCGTGCCATACGTCGTCACGCCGGCTTCGTTTTCGCACACAACTTAACGTCTACGGATGCTTCACCCGCAGATCTCTCTACTTGCACACATTCTACTGAGAGGGAGAGACCTGTTTGAATACATTCTGCTGGAAGAGAGAGATATGTTGTCTCCGCCGCCTGCTTTTTTCATGGAGATACTGCTGCTTCGGCCGATGCCGCTGCTGCAGCTCCGGTACTTCCAACGTGCGTCAATCACCGGTGCCATACGTCGTCTTGCCAGCTTCACTCGCACATTGCTAGACGTCTACGGCTGCTTCAATGCCTGCGACGTTCGTTTCATCATCATTCGCACATCACTAGACGTCTACGGATGCTTCACCCCCTCTACGGAGTCCATTACCTCGTCATCCCGTGAAGAACTACTGATGTGTTGCTACTGCAGTATATCAAAGAGAGTGGCCTTCAGCATTTGCGCGCACTTGCAGGCGTGTAGGCTCCCTGCAACGGATGCAGAGCAGTCCCAAGCGCTCGATGATGCTGTTCGCCCACGCGGTTCCGTTCAATTCCCAATGATCTAATTGATTCTTAGCGTTTGCGTGGATCTGCAGGCGTGCAGATTCCCTGCGATGGATGTAGAACAGCTTCAGGCCCTCTACGCTGCTGTTCCCCTTTTCGTACCTACCATACCCCCCTCCGGCGATGGAAACTCGCCAGAGCGTCAGACTCAAGTATCAGATCTGCCAGGTAATACCCCCGCAAAAGAGAAACAAGCTCCGAACAGCTACGCACACCCAGGCCTGCTAGGTCTGGCTCCTGACGTGGCGGACGACGCAAGGCTGCCGCTGGACCGCCCGGCGCTTCACATTGTCCTGCAGAAGGGCAGGAACTGGACACAAATGTGGGGAAACCCCTTCAAATACATTTAGGTCTCAAGAGGGGAAGCCGGCTCGAATACTGCTGATGCCTGTTTTGAGCCTCATATCTGTCGCGGGTTCTCGGAGGTTCGGATGTTTTCAAAGCCCTGTCGCTGTCACGACAGACTACTCTTCAAGACAGAGCGTCTCTAACGCTCTCTCTCTCTCACTGGTAGACGCGGCGCTACCACATCCCAAACAGCAGTAGACCCCATATGTAATTTGCAGCGGTAGGCTCTAGATTCAATTTGCAGCAGGGGCCCCGTGCCCTGAGTTGAGCGTACTATGTGGCCTAGTTGTACCCAGGAGTCACAAAAACACTAAAGACTGCTCCTTCTTCGTGGGAGCTGTCGTCGTCTAGGTGAGCCGTATACATACAGTAAACTCTACATGTACTTTGCGGCTGAGACCGCGTGCCCTGCTGGAGCCTGCTATGCGGAGCTTTACCCCAACTCACGGACACTCAAGGTTGCTTCTTCGTGGGGGCTGTCGTCGCATAAGTGAGGCATTCAAAAACGCTAGCGCTTGCAGCACCGTCAAAAAAGTGGGCGACGTGGCCTTCTACACGGGCACATCATCTACAAGTGACTGGGTAGTGAACTACGCCACGAGTCCCCTTACCTGGGCGCGTCGTGCACAATTGACTGGGTAATGGAGGAGAGAGTAAGCAATGGCTTAGCTGCTGATACAATCGTTTCACCGAGGACGCACGCTGCAGCCGGGGAACGCCGGCCCTGATTGAGATTACAATGCTGGGCTCCACCCGAGATTCGCAGAAACACCTGAAACTGCATCTTATTCGCACGTGCCCTTCTACATGGGCGCGTCTTCTACAAATGACTGGGTAGTGGAGTACGCCGCGCGCTCCCAGCTTGGGCGCGTCTTCCACGAAGGGCTCACAATGGAGGACAAAGTAAGCAATGGCACGGCTGCTGAAACAATGAATCGGGGGAAGGCGCACGCTGCAGCTGGGATCGCGTGTCTTGGCTAGGCGTACTATGGTAATATCTACTCAGAACTGACAGGAACACGTCGGACTGCTTCTACTTCGTGGGGGCTGTCGTCGTGTGAGTAAGGCAATCATAGACACTGGCGCTTATCGCACAGCAGCTTGACTATGTATCAGGAGGAGAGCAGGCTCTGCACGTCTCTTTAGGCAGCTTGTCTACGCATAAGCAGTGCCGCAAATGCTTTAGGTTCTTGTAGGCAGCCGGGGTTTAGCTAGAGAAGTAGGCCATGCGCCCCGCTACGTGGGCTTGTCTTCTGCAAATGACTGGGTAGTGGAGAAGGACGTCACGGGTCTCCATAGTAGTGCTCCTCCTCTACAAGTGACGGAGTGGAGGCGGCGGCAAAGGTGCTGGAACACTCGTTTCACGGACGACGCACGCTACTTGTATGTCTTTAGATAAGGGAATAAAGAAAGCAAGAAGAGGCAGGGTAGAGGTTGCTAAGTCAGTGCCTGAGGAACCGTTTATGGCGAAGCGACGACCGCTTGGAACTCTGCGCATACAAACAACGTCTGCTTGACAAAGCAGAAGCCGGCGTCAGTTCCAAGGCGCGCAGGAGACGCCAGCAATTGTGGCAACAGCCTCAAATGGAGATGGCGAGGCCTAGTATTCATGTGTCTTTATGTAGAACTGGTTCATCTGTGCGAGGGTTGTCATCTCCGCAGTAGTAGTAGTCAGAGAAACGGAGTATCCATCTAGCGCCCGAAAACCATGACAACAACCTCAGATGTAGATGGGAAGACCCGACACTCCGGTTTCTGTATGTGGAAGTCGTATATGTGAGCAAAGCATGCCATGCTCTGCAATAGCGACAGTCAACGGCGTCTGAGAAACTGAGTCCGTCCGACACGACCCTGCGGGGTCGGCTGTGGTCCGGATGACGCAGCGCATGTTTATTCACCTCGTATAAGCGGAGCCGCGACGTCGCTCAGTTTACATACCTCCTGTAAGCGCAGCCGCGGCGTCGCGTAGTTTTACGTCGCTACACATGTTATTTGTGCGGCGGAGCGCACGCCACATGTATCATCGTATTCACCCAAATCTCCAACGAGTTATTATTTATGCTTCACACATGCATGAATGCTTTCCAGGAACATCACTACCTGTATAATAATACAACATGACGCACGCGGACTACACGAATACTTAGGCCCAAAGGCACCGCTGTGTGTCGTACTCTCGTGCATTGGGCAAGCCTGGCAGGCGTGGCATTTGGAAAAAGCGGACACAAAAGGCTGTCGTTGAGCACGACCGTTTTTACCGCGGTCGCAACTTGCGGAGCAACGCGCACGACAAATGAGTCAACTAATACTACGTGTCCAGCCACTCCTGTTTACTAGGCGCCACAAATCAAGATCGAGACGTCTCCCGTTCCTCTTTCAAAAGATATTGCCCCTTTGCAACCTTTCACTCTCGTTGCGCCGGCTGGGGCAAAACACAGACTCTTCCTCACCTGGCCCGCGAGTGTTTTCGCATGTGCGCGGTGAGAAGAGTACCAGATTGGCGACGCATTCGCAGTGGAGTGAAGCATTGATACACCAAACACATTACCTAAATATGTATGTTGACTCGGTGAGAGCCTTGCAACTACGTGCATGTTCCAGCCCCCCGGGCTTCATGCGGCAAACACTGTGCCTGCATAAAAACATCATCATCCAGGGGGATTTCTAAAACAGGTATGAAGCCGCATGTGGGTTGTAATGCAGCCGAGAGGCCCGGTCCACCGGCATCTGGGAGTAAGAAAGCAGGCAACGTTCTCCGCGTCCCGGATCTGCCGCAGCTTCAATAGCGGTCCACCAGCAGCTAAAGAAAAACACATTTGCAACGGAGTGAAGGAGGGGAAAATGAGACCCATCAAAAGGGCATGATTGCCGAAAAATCTACGTCGTTCTTAGGGGAAGCAAATACTGTTCTGTACTGAGCGTCCTGAGTGTAAGGATGGCATTACTTACCTTCGTTCATTTTCTTCTCGTGCGCCCTCGTCGTCCACATTCCGCAGTTAGGACAGCAGTACTCATTTTCATTTCCTCCAGGAAAATGTATTTTCCACTGTTGCAAACACTCGTTGCAAAATATGTGCCAGCACGGCAGAACCACCGGATCCGCAGCAAGAAACGTTTTGCAAATATGGCAGGCGAACTCCTGTGCGGACTCAGGCGTAGAACAGAGAGTAAGCGGCACTTTGAGGCCGTATGTGTGTGCAAGAAGTTCCGAAGCAGCTGCATTTTTTTTGCTTCCCACTGCCGGTGTCAGCGCACTCAGGCGCTGCTGTTTTTCCGTTGCGCCTCTGTGTTGCGAGCGCTGGTGAAGACAGGACGTTTGCAAAGATGCGCCACCGGACTCAGATGCCCTCGAACGTCCTGTATGCAGAGGAGCACCACAGAGAAAAAAGCAGTCACCGTCATAGCCGCAATTGAAAACTCCTCGTACAAGGAGAACTTCACAAACAACCTAGAAAATAGCCTCTAGAGCAAAAAATCTCTGGCAGCATCACTGTTTGCGATGTACTGAAAGTCGCCTGCTCAGCTGAACCCTCTGGCAGCCTTTGTAACCAAGTTATCCAGTGTAACGAGCAGCAGACCTTACCTTTGCCATTACCACCAGCGCCTCGGCCGCCATTTCCCGCTGTGTTGCCTCCGTTAGCACGCTTTGGCACGGAATCTTTCTTCGCCCATGTTGCCCTAACCCGACTTCCTCGAAGTCTAACGCTTCCTAGCGCTGCGGCCGCAACCGCAGCCGCTGCTTCCTCTGTTTTCGAAAAGCGAACAAAAGCGTAGCCTGCGGAGAATGGTAGACACACGCACAGTAAAACAAGCACCACGCGTTCCACGTGACTCGCAAGGACCCACCGCATGACAGAAAGAAAAGAGGTAGACACAAAGAAAAAACTTTTGCCACCACTATCTTGAATTCAAAATTTAGCCTGTTCAGCTTACCGCTTGTCGCTGTCCACTCTTTGTTCGGGTGTCGATGATCTTTGTCGCAAACCACTACAGTAAGCTCGACCACGCCGAAGGCACTAAACGTCAAGTGCAAATCCTGTCTTGTTGTTGTAGGCGGCACGTTCACTATCAGCGTGTATTTTGCTTGTTCAGCCTTCCCTGCCTCCGTGTTGTGATTCCGGCTCTGAGCGTCGACCACACCGTTTTTTAGTACTACAAGCTGTTCACTTTGCACCGAAGACTTCGATTCGGGCGAACCCTCGGGAGGCTGCTTCGCTGCGGCACCAGTGCTATCTGTGACTTTGTCGGAGACAGATCCGGCGCTTTCGCTGTCACAAAATTGAAATACGGGCAAAAGAAAGGGGCCGCTGTGCCGACGGTTCGCGAAGCGGTCGCCTACGCCGGTAGGCTGAGTGATCTCTAGCGGACCCTTAGCTGGAACCGTGTGCCGTCTGCCAATATACTGCGCAAGCTCATTCCCCGATAGAGCTTCTTTATCTTCCGAACCTTGCCGTCCAGGGGATGGCCCTGGTGCTAGCGAAGTTCCAGATGACAGGCCGAAACCCCGAATGACATAGGCGATCCTTTCCAAATCCTCAGGCTTGGGCACGTACGTAAGGGCGCCGCTGCCCTTTCCTGCTGCGCAATCAAAGTCTATACACGGGTCGTGAGGGTCCGCTGCCTGTGCGCGAAGCTCATGTGCTGATGTCTGCACAGGATACTGCGCGCCTACACCGCCGCCACCACCTTGGTTTCCCGTGAAAGAATCCCCTGAGGCACGCGCGACGCTTTTGAAGAGCTGCGCCACAGGCATTTTGGTTTCCACCTCGTTTTGAGGGGCTTCTTCTTCGTATGCGGGCAGACAGCTAGCGGCTGTAATCTCATGACTTCCACCGGTAAGGTACGCGTGTACAGTCGCAAGGGCTTCCTCAAAAGGAGCCAAGGCTTTGCTTGCGTCGACGCCTGGAAAACATGAGTCCAGTGTGGAAACGTTGGCGCTGTCCAAAGGCGGGATCGGGGAAAAGGCTGAATCGGCGCGTGTTGCCTGACTCCACACCTGCGAAGCAAGGAGGTCGGGGCTCTTCGTCTCCTTCGAGGCCTCGATAACGGAAGCTTGTATGAAACTACCACTGTTATCAGCCACAAAATTCGCTGGTTCCTTCGGCTGTCCAACCGCACCGGAGTACGAGCAGAATGGCGCTGTGTCCGCAGCTGTAGTACTAAAAGACGCTGGCGACCCAGTCAGAGCCTCGGAGAGCAACAAATACGGAAGGTTGCACTCCACTGCGGCTCCTCGTTCGCCTCTCCCGTAACAATTGGCTGCTTGGGCGTCAGAAAGTGGTCGCGAGCAGCCTACAGCACCTACGGGAGCTACCTGCTGTCTCTGTGGAGCTGAGGCAAAACCCGGCGACGCGTCTAACGTGTTGGCTTCACAGTCCGTTGACCCTTTGGTGAATACAGGCCGGGACAGGACGGATGAAGGCAGAACAGGCGACTCTAGAGCTTGAAGTGACATCTTTGCCGTGTATCATTCCTCCGCAGCCGCACTTTCAGATATGTCGCGGTGTCGCGTTCGGTTAGGAACGGTTGGCGCTGTTACGTTGCGGGAAGTTTCCGAAATTGCCGTGACGCGTGATTGCGTATGCACAGTCCGCCTTTGCCATAAGAACTCATTTCTATTCAGATGTGCTTCGACCCCCGCAAGAATCAACCATTTTTGCAGATGCGCTTTGTGATATCCGGTCCCATAGTTTGTATGCTTGAAGGCATCATCGAGGAGAAAACTTCAACACCTATGATTTGATTCCTGTCGCAGCTGACGCTTCCACAGCCTGCGGCTCCCCTGCTCACGTGTACAACTGCCAGAAAAAGAACCCGTTAGGCTGCTTTTACTGCAATAACACCGACTCAGGCACCTGCGCCCGGCTAAAGCGACCCACCTGTGGCCGTGAGCTTTGTCTACCTGCGAGATGAGAACAAAAAAGAAGAACTTGTAGCATGGTGGACTCTGTGTCGCTTTGCGAGCCAAAGTGGAGCTGCCGCTGATACTGGCTCCTCCAGATCACGAGGGTGGTTGCCCCTGGGTCGATTTGGTCGGATCGCTGCGAGCTGTCAAGGATGCGGTGAGTCAGGGGGCTACGAACCCTTTAACCGCGTGTCTCTGAGTCTGCCTTATAATTTTCTCGGTCGCTTGTTGCAAATCGCACGGTCATCGCGGGTTGTTGCACACCGGTACGAGCGTCAACGACCTGTTTTGCAGCACGTTGGAGGGGTCCGCGTGAGTGCTCGCCGGCCAGTGCTAACCCTAAATGAGAACGCGCTCATCTTGACCCACAAAAGTCATCCTGCTGCATAGAAACGTGCGTAGGCGGGCGTCTTCATAGACGCAATTCTCTCACCACGCCGCGTGGAAAGCGGGGGGTTCCGTGGGGTTCGGCGAGAAGGAGTGGCTAACACCACACAGCATCTGCTGCAGCGTCTCAGGAGTGGCGAGGGAGGCCGTGCCTGCCAGCAGAACGGGGGAACTGGCCCGCTTGTTAGGCGCCGCATTAGTTGGCAACGGGCGGTGTGCTGCATCGTTACGTAGGAGATTCGCAGCGAAACGAAAACGTACAAGAGTATCACTGGACCGTCGAAGAAGTTGACCTACCGCCATAATGCCGTAGATACTCGTACTTCTACGTACTTTACCGGCGTCTGTCCGTGAAAGCGTCGGTAGACGATGCGCACTGAAAGATGACGCCGCACGCGTCACAAACGCAACGCGCCAACTGCAGAGCGATTGGTTGGTTGTTTTAAGAGCCCGTGCTGTGACCCAGCAGCGTGACCCATTATCCCACTGGTGCTAATCACCTCGATGCTGTAAAAGGCGGCTCTGCCCATCCAATTCCGTAGGTTTTTTCGAGCGGACTTCGCCACTCGCCGAATAACTTTGAGAAATTTACACACTCTCCCTCGAGTTTTCCAGGCGACGCCACCCTCCGACTGGCTGAGATGCGGATATATCGCCGATCATGGTGGCGACGGAATGCGCCTCGTAGACGGACGCCCGAGGGTAGAGTTGGATGCCCACGTCACTCGTCTATCTGGTGCTGTAGCCGGGGCGGGGTGGACACAAAGCTGCGCTGACGACCGCGCAAAAGAAGCGAGCGAGCCGCTGTGTCGCACCCGCGGGAAATCCCTCAAGCGTGGCCCTGCGTTAAAAAAGGTGGTGACGCTTCTTCTCGTGAGGAGGAAAAGAAGTGAGGTCCTCCGTCCACACGTGTTGATGACTGGCGTGATCGGAAGAAGCGAGCGTAGGACACACGCCCCTCAAACGCACATTCTAGCAACACGGTGAGCCTAGTAGTGTGCGGGGGCGGCGCCGGCCTGTCGAGACCAGGCCATGCGTTTGGGACTAGTAACCATATATCATTGCCTGATAGCCTAGCTCTTTCTGCCTCCTCATCGCTGACGCAGAGTGTCTGCGGAGATGTCATGAAGGCGAATGCCCTACGGAGAAGGCGGCTCCCTTGAACCTTCCAACGAGAGCGTCTTTCAGTTCAGTGCAAGACTAGTGGCCCCTACGTGCATCAGCTGGTGTACCCGGCCCGCAAAGCGGTCTATACCCTCACCTATGCGGTCAGTCAGCCTATCTACTCAATGAAGAATGCCAGCGCGCACACTAGTTGGCGAGGAAACCATGAAAGGATGCGGCCATGGAAAGGTAGTGCAACACGTGTGCGCCGTTAGACCGCTGGTGCGGTGGTAGAGGTCGATTTCTGCAGCGTACGCTGTATAAGGGTGCTTGCGGCCGCGTAAAACAGGGTGATACGGACCTCCTCGGCTAAGCAGCCCTCGCGAGTCACACTGGCGCGCCGGAATTTCGTGCACCGTTGCCAGCGCGACCACAGAAACACCAGTTTCCCTGCAAGCATCTATCTATACGTATTCAATACGTATACGCATACATACGAATATATGTATACCAGCGGAACACTATAGCGATCCATATGGTACGGCGCGCTTCCCGCGTCGAAGAAGTCCGCACTACTTCTGAAGAACGCAGCTGTGCACGCACAGGGTTCAACAAAATCCGGCCGATTGCAGGACGGACTTGCCGGCATCCCTAACGAGTCCGCCTTCTGCTACGAAAAGTACCTGCTGTCATTAAAGGTTGGGTGCAACACTGCAGCGATGTTCATTCTCTACAAAGGCGCTGGAGGCAAGGAGAACCACAATGATACCAGAGTCTGACATGTTGTTCTCTTCTTGATTTTGCAAACCCGTATGCACTTAGCATGCTGACAAAACCATCTACAAGTCTCCTCCGTTGAGAGTTGCTACTATCATGCAGCATTAGCTGTACGAACTGGCTTCCAACGATTCGATTTTGCTCTCGGTAGGCCGGAACTACTGAAATCTTCCACAGTCGCCGCGACTCGTCAGTTGGACTCTGTGCCAGGCATGTGGGACTTCCCGCAACGGCGGAAAACGTAGTGTACGGTTCCGCATACAAATATACCAGCCAACAAGTTGCTGCTTTCGGCCGTTTAGGCGGCCTCTGCGTGCCGTGCGCCGACCCGAACTACGCCGTTGTAAATCTGAGGGCGTATGTGCAAGTCTAGGCAGGGCATCAGCCGCAGATCAGGGTCGCGACGTCCACTTGTGACGTAGAAAAGACCGCGCAAAAGCCAATTAAGTAAGCGACCTGCGAAAACTGCAGCGTAACATGTTATCTTGGCAGCGTCACCTCGTCTGTGACGGCGTAGTTGCGCGGCTTCCACACGCAAGCGACAATTTTCATAGCAGACCCCCCAGCTTGTTGCACTCTACTGCTTTAGTTGCATGAGACTTCTATTGAGTGCGTGCCTGCGGCTCGCGTTGTAGCCCCAGTTGAGGTCTGGAGACTCTACTATAGAGTCACAGAGAACACATGGCGATCACATGATGGGCTAGGATCCTTTGTGAAACGTTTGAGGCTATTTTGAACTTCGCCGTTTTCGGCGTGGCGCTTTCCTGAGAGAGCACGTAGGGACGAGAGTCCTCACAAATACTATAGCTCGAACTTTACAACTGGACCGAGCGCGAGGACTTCGCACAGGTGCCGTGAGAAGCTCTCTTCAATGAGAGATGTATGTTGTACGTGGGTAAGTCTCCGTGTGCCGCGACAGGGATGACTCGCAACTGCCACGGTATTCACCCGGTAGGTTTCCACAGGCTACGCTTGAGTGCCAGCGCGCCCCTGCCTGCAAGTCCTCCGGACACCGGGCAGCCCACGTCCACCAACATGGGAAGTGTCGGGCAGGTGTCAAAAAGCCACGTAAGGACCGCTCGCGCAAGAGAGGGAAATATATGCGTGCACGTCAAAATCCATGTTTCTGCGCGCGTTCTTCTGCGACTTTCACACTGTATGTACACATACTCGCGCCTCTCTGGTCCCCTGAAGGAGGATGGCCAGTGCAGACGGGTCATCATGACGAAAGCGCCAGTTCACGTGCCGGTCCATGACACAAAAACCGGCAGCGTCGTGAAAAAGCAGTAGCGCTGGAGTGAGGACAGCTCCAGTACACCTACCCGTCCATGTCAACATAAACATCCACCGACTTCGCTGAACACTTCTCCACCGCTTATGCGTCCCGGACCGCGCCCGACTGCGCGAACGCGGCTCAAGACAGCACATTACGACGAAGCTCCAAGTAAAAGGCCGCTGACGACGACTTAAGGCCATCAGGCACCTGATCACACACTTTCAGGACCGACAGATCGTCTTGGACAGTAAGAAGATCGCGATAAGTACTTAGAGCAGGACAACCGACAAGGCGTGAGAAGACCGACGGGTGTGTTTGTCGCACCGAATACACGTCAAAGTTTTACAATTAAAAAAACTTAGAGGAAGACGTGCCTTCGGTCCCCGCTGCATGTTAGCAAAAGGAAGCGTCGTTCTACTAGAAGGGCACACGATCCCTTTCGCCTCATTTGAAAATGGTGGCAATAGAAGACGTCTCAAACCAAGTCAGCGCCATGGGAAATCCCTGCGTGTCGAAGCGAGCAACTCCGCCGCAGGCTTCAGCGCTTGGACAGCTGATTTTTTGCATTGAAACAGCACCCGTAGAATAGCGGGGGGGTTCAGCCGCCGTGTAAAATCCGGATTGCACGAGCGCAATCACCTACTGTGCTAGGGGGCTGTTCTGATGATGTACGGCTTGAACATTCTGGCTATGCATAGGATTCAGAGACAGTAAAGCGACATGTTTTTCGAGCAGGGATGCTTCTGACTTGGTAATTTTCTTCTCGGACAAAAGCCAGTCTTCTGCGCGTAGTAGCGCGTCTTGCGCTCGTTTCAGCTTTTGCAGGACTCCGTCGTGCCACAGCGGAAGCTTGTGCTGCAGCTTTTTTGCCCGTCTCTTCAGTTTTTTAACGGTTTTACGGTGGGCGGCAAGAGCCTTCTTGACCTCCTTGCGGCCGTAACGTAGCTCCTCGAGTCTGGTCTGCACCGTCCGTAGCAGGGCTCTTTTCTTCCATATGTCCGTTTCGGCTTCAACCTGTTGTGCAGCAGTGAGCATATTCACCAAATACTGGTGCACGAACCTTACAGAGGCGTCCAGTTGCGTTGTAGCCTGGTCCATGGCAAGGGCCTCCTCATAAAGCTTAGACGGCCAGTTCTCAGCGTGGGCCAGAACTGCCGGTTGCCACCCGCTTCCTGCGGTCGCAGGAAGGATCCCCAAGACAAGGAAGCAGAGTGCGAGCGTTTTGCCGTCCATGATGTAGGAGTCAATTCGCTCACCTTCCGTGCGGAGACGCACCCTGGCAGGTCGGCTTCGTTTTCTGCATAGCAAGCGGTAAACGCGTGCACTGTGCTAAGGACGCACAAGACGACGCAAAGGCTAACAGCTACGCTGTTCAGTGCTGCACCAGAATCGCCGCAGGAGGAGGCCCTCCGCACCCACTAGACACACGCAAGCCTCTGAGACCGAACAATGATATAGCTGGGATGCACTACTCGGAAAAAGCAGACACGCGCAACATATAATGTCAAGTGCAGGGTGCATAAGAGTCTCCCCTGCCTACTCGAAAGCCTCGAGGTTTACGGACGAGTGCGACAGGATAGGATGCGTGACGTCTCACCGGGCCCCACGCAGCTGCCTGCTGTTACACCGTTGTGCGGCAGACTAATTCTATAATTTTTGAAGCGGCGCAACACTTTTAACAAGCCTCCTGTTGCGCCACGAGACGGCCACAGCCGTGTGCTGTATGCGCGCCTCTTTTTTGAACTTGGGCGGCTATTACGGTGGGTAGCGCACCTGTCTCATCGAATGGTGCGGGACTGCACCCGTCGTTTTGGCGCAGCCACGCTAAAGCGTTCTCGCGTCTACACTGCTTTTCTTCTGCAGTGTCGGGTTAGCAGTTCGTCCTATGCTACGGTTCGCTGCCATGGACCATGCGTGTGCGTTCTATGACCACCCCGGGCTGGAGGCTCCCCGCTTCATCCCGTGATGAACGGTTTAAGCCGCGACGGCTCCAGAATGTATACATATATATATTTTCGTTTCCGTGTACCTGTATGTCTGCTTATCTGTTACACTCTCTACAATTATATACATGTGCATACACGTATGTTAGTTAGAAGTCGATTGCCAGTGTAGATCACTCGCGCAACGCGAGGAGGGGTCAAAAGCAAGTAGACCAAAGGCATCTATATCGCAGGGGTGAGGGTAGTCACCATGATTGCCACGGCGTTGCGACACCCAAACAGCCAGAAGCCGGAACAGCTTACCTTATCTCATGTGGCTGACTCGGTAGGCGGACACTGTCTGCTATTCATTTTGAAGAAGTGGACGTTCATCAAGTTCGCACTGTGCGAGAGGGAAGATGAAAGCAGCCGCAGCGTACAGTGACGAAGTCGTTCAAAGCCTGGACACCTGTGTGCGTTTCGGTTTTCTGCTTGAACCGTCTTTACCTAGGTCGTGGACGAGGATGGACTCAATTTTGCTGTAATCAAATAATGCCCATCACGGCCAGTTACACCGCTGAAAACATGTGTACAGGATTGTCTGTTCCTGCGCTTGGCGTGTAGAACTGTCATTTTCAATGTCGGTTGTCGAAAAGGCTTCACCTGCGCACCACCGGAGCCGAACAGGCTCTTTGTTGCGCACCACCGGAGCCGAACAGGCTCTTTGTTGCGCACCACTGGAGCCTAAGAGACTATGTGTAGTGCAGCAGTCAA
>SJYA01006094.1:10060-23015 GCA_006410615.1 Neotragus moschatus | reverse complement strand
AGCAGATTAACAATGCTGTGATAGTTTCAGGTGAACGGCAGAGGGACTCAGTCAAGCATATACGTGTATCCATTCTCCCGCAAACTCCCTTTCCATCCAGGCTGCCACATAACGTTGAGCAGAGTTCCTCATGTTATACAGTAGGTCTTTGTTGGTTAAATTTTAAATATAGCGGTGTGTACATGTCCTTCCCAAACTCCATAAATATTCCTTCTGGGACACACTTAGCTGTCCACACTGTCTAAATATTTCCCTGGAAGAGAAGGAGAAGGTATAGAATTATGAAAGAAATTGTTTTTAATAAAAATGGAGACCCTTTAAACTAGAAAAGACAGATTTGCTGTTAATGGGCTGGTTGAAGTTTCCCCACTACTCAGGAAGTTGGCAAAGAGGGGAAATGATTACAAATGCCAATTTTCTTTTCATCATTGAGGGCAGAATGGAAAATTTGTGACCTACTCTTCTAAGCAGGAGGGAAAAGACTGCCAGACACAGTCAGTCAAGGGGAAGAATAACCAAGACAGTGCAGAGGCAGAATAATTAGCTTCNCAAAGAGGGGAAATGATTACAAATGCCAATTTTCTTTTCATCATTGAGGGCAGAATGGAAAATTTGTGACCTACTCTTCTAAGCAGGAGGGAAAAGACTGCCAGACACAGTCAGTCAAGGGGAAGAATAACCAAGACAGTGCAGAGGCAGAATAATTAGCTTCCGAATAATTAAGATCTTTCGATGGACTGAACAACTCACTATCTTACAGAGAAAAAAAAACTTATTTCTGGAGAGTAAACAAATTGCCCAGGGGCAATCACACCTTCCCTGCAGAGCTCGAGGTGGAATTCACAGACATTGAGCCCAATCTTTCAGTCAGTTCAGTTCAGTTCAGTCACTCAGTCATGTCCGACTTTTTGTGACCCTATGGACTGCAATATGCCAGGCTTCTCTGTCCATCACCAATTTCTGGAGCTTGNTCCCTGCAGAGCTCGAGGTGGAATTCACAGACATTGAGCCCAATCTTTCAGTCAGTTCAGTTCAGTTCAGTCACTCAGTCATGTCCGACTTTTTGTGACCCTATGGACTGCAATATGCCAGGCTTCTCTGTCCATCACCAATTTCTGGAGCTTGCTCATACTCATGTCCATCAAATCAGTGATACCATCCAACCATCTCATCCTCTGACATCCCCTTCTCCTCTTGCCTTCAGTCTTTCCCAGCATCAGGATCTTTTCCAATGAATCAATTCTTCACATCAGCTGGCCAAAGTATTGGAACTTCAGCTTCAGCATCAGTCCTTCCAATGAATATTTCCTAAAGGAAATATTCTGATTTCCTTTAGGATGGACTGGTTGGATCTACTTGCAGTCCAAGGGACTTCTCCAACACCACAGTTCAAAAGCGTCAATTCTTCGGCACTCAGCTTTCTTTATGGTGCAACTCTCACATACATACATGGCTCCTGGAAAAATCATAGCTTTAGCTAGACGAACCTTTGTCAGCAAAATAATGCCTCTGCTTTTTAATATGCTGTCTAGGTTGGTCATAACTTTCCTTCCAAAGACCAAGCATCCTTTAATTTCATGGTTGCAGTCACCATCTGCAGTGGGTTTGGAGCCCCCCAAAATAAAGTCTCTCACTGTTTCCATTGTTTCCTCATCTATTTGCCATGAAGTGATGGGACCAGATGCCATGATATTTGCTTTTTGAATGTTGAGTTTCAAGCCAGTTTTTTCACTCTTCTCTTTTACTTTCATCAAGAGGCTCTTTAATTCCTGTTCACTTTCTGCCATAAGGGTGGTGTCATCTGAATATCTGAGGTTATTGATATTTTTCCTGGCAATCTTGATTCCAGCTTGTGCTTCATCCAGCCCAATATTTCACATGATGTACTCTGCATATAAGTGAAATAGGCAGGGTGACAATATACAGCCTTGGCGTACTCCTTTCCCAATTTGGAACCATTCCATTGTTCCATGTCCAGTTCTAACTGTTGCTTCTTGACCTGCTTACAGATTTCTCAGGAGGCAGGTCAGGTGATCTGGTATTCCCATTTCTTTAAGAGTTTTCCACAGTTTGTTGGCGATCCAATTAGTCAAAGGCTTTGGCATAGGCAATAAAGCAGAAGCAGATGTTTTTCTGGAACTCTCTTGCTTTTTCTATGATCCATTGGAGGTTGGCAATTTGATCTGTGATTCCTTTGTCTTTTCTAAATCCAGCTTGAATATCTGAAAGTTCTTGGTTCACATACTATTGAAGCCTAACCCAATCTTTAGTCTTATTAATTACCTTCACACACTTTAACTGATTTTTATGTAAGGTGTCTTTATGTCCGTAGTCTAGATGGAAATGCTGAGAGTTAGTAATCAATTGATGCAAATGATGCAGATTAACACTAGTCAGAAAGTCGCAAAACTTAGTGCTGGGTTTGCATTTCATGCTGGGTCACAGATTCTCAGCTCCATGGAACCAGTGCTCAGTGGAGTTTCTCAGAGTGCATGCAGGCTCAGTCACGCACTGACGTCTGACCCTTTGTGATCCACGGACTGTGACTCCTCCATCCATGGGATTCTCCAGGCAAGAATACTGGAGTGGGTGGCTGCCATTTCCTCCTCCAGGGGATCTTCCCAACCCAGGGATCGAACCTACATCTCTTGCATCTCTTGCACTGGCAGATGGATTCTTTACCACTGCACCACCTGGGAAGCCCTATTCCTCAGAGTAGCTTTCCTCTAACAAGGACACGGCATTTGGGTGACTGATGTAAAGCCAGCACTGTGAGCAGACTTTATTTTCAGAGTTGAAAAGAGGATAAGGAACTCTGATTGAGTTGCTGGGAGTTGCACAGAATTGGCAATAGAGTCTTCCTGCCCTAGGGCAGGTGTAGAGAAAGTTCTGCATATCATACTCTCAGAATGCAAATCCAGAGGTGAAGGAGAAGGTCAGGCTCTGGAAAGGAAGATAACCTTGAGAAGGATTTACAGTTAGAACTGTCCCAGAGAATTTTCTTAAAGTTGCTTCACAAGCAGAAGCATCACCCAGGGTAGCATCAAGGCCACAGCGGTCCTGTCATTCTTGGCTCTGACTCTGGAAAATAAATAGGTAAAAGAGAAAGAGAAGAAGAAGGCCACTTCATCCTCCAGTCTGGGTCCCACTGGCCCTCGCAGCTGTATCACCTCTGACAGTCTTGAGGGCCCGGCTGGAGGACCACACCAGAGCAGCCTTCAGTCCTCTTCACGCACGTCACCACAAGGGGCGCTTCTCACTCAGCCACCTCCACGCTCCTGCCGTTGCCCCCTGGGCCCGCCTAAATGCGGAACATCTAAAAGTAGCAAAAGGGGTTCTTGTTATTCTAGACCTTATAGAGGCAAGCAAAAGAAGGGTAACTTGAGAATGGCCTAACAGTTGATTGAAGGATATAACACACACATATATACATACAAATATATAGACACACACATATATACATACAAATATATAGACACACACATATATACATATACATACATATATACATATACATGTATACACACATATATATACACATACATACACACACACATATATATATTTATATATACACACACATATATACATATATATGCACACACATATATACACACATATATACATATACATATATACACATAAATACACATATACACACACATGTACATATACACACACACATATATACATATACATACATATATACACACATATATAGACATATATATACATACATATATACACATATACATACATATATACATATACATATACAGGCACATATATACATATATATACAGACACATATATACATAAATACACATATATACACACATATATATACACACACATATATATACATATACACACATATATATACATATACAGACATATATACATATACAGACACATATACACATATATACACACACATATATATACATATACATACATATGTACATATATATACACACACACATATATATACACACATATATACATATATATACACATCAGACTTACCCGGTGGTACAGTGGATGGGAGTCCACCTGTCAATACAGGGGACACAAGTTCCATCCCTGGTTTGGGAAGATTCCGCTTTCTGGGGAGCAACATGGCCCCTGCACCACAATTACTGAGTTAGCACTCTAGAGCCATGTGCTGCAACCACTGAAACCCCGTGCCTAGAGCCCATGCGTCACAAGAAGCAGCCACTGCAATGAGAAGCCTGAGCACTGCAAGGAAAAGTAGTCCCCACTCACTGAAGCTAGAGAAGGCCTGCAAGCAGCAATGAAGACCCAGAGCAACTAAAGAAGCTTTTATAATGGAATAGCATACATTTAAATATATATATAATAATATTTTTTGTTTGTTTGTTTAGTTGCTCAGTCGTGTCTGACTCTTTATGACTATAGCCTGCCAGGCTCCTCTGTCTATAGGATTCTCCAGGCAAGAACACTGGAGTGGGTTGCCATTTCCTTCTCCAGATATATAGATACAGATATATAATTAAAATATTTTACATTATGACCCTGTGTCATGTGTTATTAGGCACTGATGAAACCCTCAGCCAAGATTGTCCAGGAAGATGATCCAGCCCAAGCCTCTTCCTTTTGCGCATGCTTCCAGAATCCTTTTCTGAACTCTACTCCAGTCCGCACTTCCCACTAAACCTCACAAGTCCACCTCTTCTGATCAATCAGGTGTCCTTGCCTATATGCCAATTAATCACTGAGATTTCTGAGAGAATTTGTGCAATTACTGAACATTTAGACTTTCAAGTACTGCGTCTGTGGTTAATTGCATTGCAAGATCCCCATCTATTTCTGTTCTATATCTGACCCAGTTTTCTGTGACAAGTCTCTCTCATCTCTATGGGAAGTAGTCAAGAAGTCCCAAGGCTGCTAGTGGAAGGGCAAGAATTTATAATTTGGGTGTCACTTGAAAAATATACTCCTTTACATAAAATCCATCAACCTTGCTCCATCCCAAGGCACTAGGACATGGCTCTTACTCACCAAATCTGGATCCACTGGCCTAGTGCCAAGGAAGGAGTCCAGGTAGCTAGTGCTTAAAAGGCCTGAACTCCCCCAAGGCTTTCAGGGAAAGGTTTTTAAAGACAGAGTGAGGGACAGGGTGGGGTGGTGATCAGCTCATGGAAATTCTTATGATTGGTTGGTGGTGAGGTAATTGGCAGTCAGCATCATCAAACATCATCATCACTTCCAAATGATCTGGAAACTATGTGCTTGTGTGTGTGTGCTCAGTTGTTCAGCTGTGACCCTTTGTAGCCCACCAGGCTCCTCTACCCATGGAATTTTCCAGGCAAGGATACTGGAGTGGGGTACCTTTTCCTACTCCAGGCATTTTACCGACACAGGGACTGAACTAGCCTCTTTTGCGTCACCTGCACTGGCAAGCAAATTCTTCACCACTAGTACCACCTGGGAAGCTCTCTGTACTTTTGGGAACATACAACTAACTCTTTCCACCTGGTGGGGGTTATGATATCTGCAAAACAGCTCAGACATGCTCAGAATATTATCTGTAGTCCTTAAGAAGTTACTAAAGGTCTTTGATTTTGTTTAATGGCTAAACTATTATTATTTTGTCTTGCTTGACTGTCGTTTTCCTTTCTCTCTGTACCTCTATGATTAAATTTACTCTTTGGAACTTGGAAAGGCCTACGGGGCTGAAGTTTCTTTACAGATAGGAGGCAGCACATGGTGGGGAGGGGGTCTGCTCCAGGAAGGCACCACAGGGTCCTGTTCAGCTACACTGGGACTGATTTTCACATATTGCCTCCCTGGGGTTTTGCTGTTTCATGCCCACTGGGATGAATCTCGTGCAAAGATCCTATCTTCATTATCGTTACTCACTGTTGTAGACCCTCAGGTCTGTTTTCACAACAAAGCAGACAGAAAAACATAGTGACTTAAGGTCATGCATTGAGAGAGCCTATATGTATATATAGCATATGGACCAAATAACTGCTATTTCCTTCAATGTCACCCCGAGGCAGTTACTCTTTCAATTCAATCCTATTGTTATTGCTCAAAAAATTTTCAGAATTCTACTCTTGAAATGGTTCTTAGAATCTATAGCACAAACGTTTCAATATCTTCTGTGGTGATGATCTTGCTTCACGTAGTGTGGCTCAGGGTTTGGAAAACAGTCAAAACTCATTTGGAGCAAACTCTGGTTAAAATGTGGTTGATTAAGCTGAAGTGAAATCAGTCTGGGGTTTTGTTTTTTGCTTTGAGGTTATTTTTTGTTTGTTTATTTTATTTATTTTTTTTTTGTCAAATATTCACTCAGTTTTGGAGAATTGTCGGGAGACAGAAGCGAATCAGTGGGCCATGGCGCAATGCTTTTCTGTTGCATAAAATCTCTCAGATGCTTCAGTTTTTACATAATGATTTTCCTGGACTATTTGATGGTAGAGAGTAAAATCTACATAAACAATATATTATGTCAAGGAAACAAATGAACATTGAGTCATTTAACAATTTTGCTACACCTATTTTCTGGAATCTCTAAGACACTGTCATTTTCTATTGTCAATTTAATTTTAGCTTTCAGATCATGTTCAAAAGTAATTAACTAAAAATCTTTTGCTTCATCTCTGGGCATTTCCTCAAAAGTTTGTGAAAGACACATTAAAAGAAGAGGTTCATGCAATTTCGAAGGCTGGTAACTCCAAAATGGAACAACAGACTGGTTCCGAATAGGAAAAGGATACATCAAGGCTGTATATTGTCACCCTGCTTATTTAACTTATATGCAGAGTACATCATGAGAAACGCTGGACTGGAAGAAACATCAGCTGGAATCAAGATTGCTGGGAGAAATATCAATAACCTCAGATATGCAGATAACACCATCCTTATGGCAGAAAGTGAAGAAGAACCAAAAAGCCTCTTGATGAAAGTGGAAAAGGAGAGTGAAAAAGTTGGCTTAAAGCTCAACATTCAGAAAACGAAGATCATGGCATCCAGTCCCATCACTTCATGGCAAATAGATGGGGAAACAGTGGAAACAGTGTCAGACTTTATTTTGGGGGGCTCCAAAATCACTGCAAATGGTGACTGCAGCCATGAAATTAAAAGACGCTTACTCCCTGGAATAAAAGTTATGAGCAACCTAAATAGCATATTCAAAAGCAGAGACATTACTTTGCTGACTAAGGTCCATCTAGTCAAGGCTATGGTTTTTCCAGTAGTCATGTATGGATGTGAGAGTTGGACTGTGGAGAAGGCTGAGTGCTGAAGAATCNCAAATAGATGGGGAAACAGTGGAAACAGTGTCAGACTTTATTTTGGGGGGCTCCAAAATCACTGCAAATGGTGACTGCAGCCATGAAATTAAAAGACGCTTACTCCCTGGAATAAAAGTTATGAGCAACCTAAATAGCATATTCAAAAGCAGAGACATTACTTTGCTGACTAAGGTCCATCTAGTCAAGGCTATGGTTTTTCCAGTAGTCATGTATGGATGTGAGAGTTGGACTGTGGAGAAGGCTGAGTGCTGAAGAATCAATGCTTTTGAACTGTGGTGTTGGAGAAGATTCTTGAGAGTCCCTTGGACTGCAAGGAGATCCAACCAGTCCATTCTGAAGGAGATCAGCCCTAGGATTTCTTTGGAGGGAATGATGCTAAAGCTGAAGCGCCAGTACTTTGGCCACCTCATTCGAAGAACTGACTCATTGGAAAAGACTCTGATGCTGGGAGGGATTGGGGGCAGGAGGAGAAGAGGACGACAGAGGATGAGATGGCTAGATGGCATCACTGACTTGATGGACGTGAGTCTGAGTGAACTCCGGGAGTTGGTGATGGACAGGGAGGCCTGGCGTGCTGCGATTCATGGGTCGCAGAGGCGGACATGACTGAGCGACTGAACTGAACTGAACTGAACTCCAAAATGTGCAGAGCAGAGGACCAGCTTGAATCCAAAGGCTGCCAGGCTGAAGAATTCTCCCTTACAAGGGGGAGAGTTAGCCTTTTGTTTTATACAGGCCTTCAGCTGATTGGACAAGGCCCACCCACATTATAGAAGTCAATCTGCCTTACTCAGTGTACTAATTTAAGTGCTAAACTCATCCAAAAATGTCCTCACAGAAACACCCAGAATAACGTTTGACTGAGTATCTGGACACCACGTGTCTGTCAAGTCGACGCAAAATCAACCATCACACACTCTATATTCACATTTTTTCCACCATTACCCCTGATGAAAGACACAATCTTTCTTTGTCCCCAGAGCATCATAGAATGCTCAAGCTTTGTATATTCACCTTATGCAACTCATATTTTTTGCAGTTGGTACTAGTGGAGTCTCAGGTAACTCACCTACTCAGGATGAGAACTTAGTTCTAGATCCCAGTTTTGAACTCCAGTGGCAGTATTTTTCCACAACCACATCCTGGTGTATTTTCCATACAACTGACCTTTTCCTACGTAGCTGGTTTGCGTCTTTATTTACTTGTACTGCTTTGAGCATCACTGGTAAAGTTCATAGGACAATTGAACCAGTCAGGGTTTTGATGTGAGTTGCAGTATAAGAATGAACCCAAGGTTACTTTGAGCAGCACTGTGTCATCATAACATCTTTCCAAACATCTTCCCACCTCTTTGTGCAATCAAAAACACTCATTTGACACTTTTTACTTGTACACTTACTTTAATACGCCAGCTGTCTACTTGGCAAATTGACTTAACTTTCTTCAAAATGTGATGTGAATTCTTTGTTCTGATTACCAGCTACTCCTTTGTACCGTGCAGTGAAGCAATGTGCACTGAAGCTTGCTCTAAGTAAGACACAAGGACTGTTGTGCGTGTTCAAATTTTCCGTTTGAAAATCGGAAGAAGGAGAAGGAGCATGGAACTAAAAGTCAGGAGATGTTGCCTACGGAATTTCACTGCAACTAAATAGTTTTGAGACCTTGACACAATAGTTTTATGTCTAAGAGTATCCGTAAAAGGGGATGCATTCTCTTAAGCTATTCTTTCTCCTTCACATTTGTGCAAGAATTCACAAGACACTTTCATATACATTGTTTCATTCAACTCTGGCAATTCATCTTGAAGTAGATGTTATCTTTTAGGCTGTAGGGTCCATCAGGAGACCTACAATTAAATGTTGCCACGTGTCTCTGATAGTATCCTTCCTTCTATGCCTCTTCAGCCACAAAGGAGAGGTCATCTGCTTGTTGTTACTGCTCAAGCAAATTGAATAGCTATTCAGGGGCCCATGCCTAGTAGAGCCACCCATTGATTAGATACTCATCTTGACTACAGGAAATGCAGAACACCCAGTACTTAAGATGGACAAAAGCATCATAACAAAACTTGTTAACTCTTCTAAATCATAGAACAGGTGAGCTTTCAGCCTGGGGGCAGCCTGGTGGTGGTGCTGGAAAGCATGGTGTAGACTTAAGAACTTGAGGAGAAAAGCAGTTTCCCTTCTGAAAGGAGTGAAAGACAGAAGTGATTTTCTCACCCATTTGACATTCTGACATACATATCTCAAGCCCAGACCTCTCCAACAGCCATCTTCCCATGAATGTCTAATGGGTATCTCAAGATTAACATATATAGAAATAAATCAAATTCCCAATCTTCCCCTCCATCATGAAATTTACTTCCTATAGTCTTTCCCTCTCAATTAACAGTCGATTCACCCTCCTACTGACTCAGGCCAAAACCCTTGAAGTCATTCTTGAAACCTGTCTTTCCCTCACACCCCACATCCAAACCATCAGGAAGTCAGATTAGTGCTACTTTCTTACAATTTCTACTACTAACTTCCCATATGGCCTCCTTTCTGCAGGATTGCAATAATCTGCTAATTACTCTCCCTGATTTTATCCTTACCCTCTTATTCCTTAGCGTCCATTACCAACACAGCATTCAGAATAATACTATTATAGTAAATAGTATTGGAAATCTGCTTGGAAATCTCCAGTGGTTTTTGCATCAGAGTGAAAATCTGAAGAACCTTACCATAGCCCCCAAGCCTTCTGCTCTCTCTGATCTCATGCTTTCCTATCTTTAGGCATGGCTCACTGATCAGAAGTTACAGGGAACTCCTTCCAGCCTTTCAAAACCTCCAGCAACCTCCCAGCAAAGGTCTCTTCTTTACAATAGTTTAGTCACAGAAATATAGCTTCCATGAGAGCAAGGATTTTGTCTGTTGTGCTTGCTGATATATCCTCAGTGTTTCAAATCATGCCTAGTACAAGGTGGGCACTTAATAAATCTTTGTTGGATTAAATTTAATGCATAACCCAGACCTGGATCATCCCATCCTCTCCTCAGGGACAAAGACCTCAGTTCTGGGCAGAAAAGCATTTCTGTGATTGGAAACTTCCCAGTGTCAAGTTCTGCACCTGGATCCCTGGTGTCTTGTCTTAGTTATGAATGAACATTGGGCATCCTGTACATTTAAATTAAAAAGTAACTGAAAATTGATTCTGCTAGAAAAAATGTCTTGACACTGGCTTCAGGCACCCTCAGAAACACTTCTTGGCGATATTTTATGCTTCCTTCGTATAACCTTTCCCACCCTGACAACAATATTAAACAAATTTGGTGCCTCTGTTCCAAGTCTGCATTCAGATGACAATGCAGTTCGCATCACCGTTTCACCAGCCTGCCACCTGGATGGATCTGTGGCTTCATGGAAGACCCTAGTTAAAATCTGACCAAATCCTGAGACTTCTCTGGTAGTCCAGTGGTTAAGAGTCTTCCTGCCAGTGCAGGGGACATGGGTTCAATTCTCTGTTCTGGGAAGATTTCACATGCCATGGGGCAGCTAAGCCCAAGTGTCCCAACTACTGAACCCTGGTGCCCTCGAGCCTGCGCTCCACAACAAGAGAGGCCACCTCAATGAGAAGCCCACACACCATAACTAGAGAGTGGCCCCAACTCTCAACAACTAGAGAAAGCCTACGTAGCAACCTAGACCAGTGCAGCCAAAAATAAATAATACATAAAAATTTATTAAAAAAAAAAAAAAAAAAAGAGAGAAATTCTACTAAATCCTGCCAAGCAATCTCTGGAAGGGAAAGTTAGTATATGCCTCATGCCAATTACTATTGGAATAAAAGCAGTTTTAGCTGAACAATAAAAGCATTATTCATCTGAAGAGCTCACTGAAATTGTATATACAGATGTGGAGCCAGGGTTCTTTGATTTTATAGGTCATTGACAAGGTATTTGAGAGCAGAAAGCTTCTACTGTGACCAGAGGCATGGGGTGGAGAGTGGGGAGGTGAGGGTAACTCAGGTGCAAGTGTGCCTGACCCGTTTAGCAGCTCAGGGAGCGGAGGCTGTGACCCAGACCCGCATTACTACGCCTTTCCAATGTGGTTCCAATGATAAGTGAAAGCCATGGCTTTCCAATAAGCTGACATCACTACAGACAGACACAGCGTCATGTCTCCTCACCAGGTTTAAACACATTTACTTGACAAATTCATTGTTCCATGATCTATCTGCTATAACACTATTCTCAGTTGTTAACTTTAAGACAGCAGTTAGCCAAGTGTAAGAAAAACAACATAATGATTTCTGCTTCTTTGGATGCAGATTGGGAAATCCCTGCTCTTCTTTCTTGCCATGGAGATCTCCTTAAGAGTGGGATGGGAATACAAGTTAATGAACATGTATGTCTCCTAGAAAAATGCTCTTTTTGCATTACAAAAATCTGAAATCTTTGTGCCCTTGAACAACACAGAGGTTAGGGGTGCAGACCCTTTGTTGAGTTGAAAAATCTGTGTATCGTCAGCCCTCTGTATATGAGGTTCCTCTATATCAGTAGTTCTGCTTCCATGGATTCAACCAACCCCATGTTGTATAATACTGCATTATTTTTAAAAACCTAAATGTAAGTGAACCCACATATTTCAAACCTCTGTTGTTCAAGAGTCAACTGTGTATGTATTTTAACCTTGAAAAGCACAGATTGAGACAAAAGCAGAGAGTTGTGTTTTCTTAAGCTACAAATATTTTTAAACTGTCATAAGATGAAAACAATGACAATAACCTTTTATGTACTTTATTATTTCCTTTTGAAGACCTCATTATACACAGGCATGTGGAGAGAGGAAAAATAGTTGTGACGAATTATTTTGGAAATCGGATGTTGTGTTTTAAGGGAAAAAAAGTGTATGAGTAATCCTGAACCGAGCAGCCGGGGGAAGTGTGAGTACTGTTCATCCCTAAAAGAAGCAGGATTTAAAGCAGTTTATGAACTGAGGTAGTTGAAGAATCCCAAAGAATATTTAACCACTATGCAAAAACTTGAACTTTTATGGAAAAATCAATAAAAGTTTCCATTAAAATATAGGCTGCTTGTTAAGAAATAGTTGATATCTTACTAAATCACAATCCAAGTGTTCTACTTGCATCGAGGATACTGTTTTTCAGAAAATAGGTATAAGATCGGATAAAACCAGCAGACTCAGGTGTGTGTCACTGGTATCACCTGAAATTTTTTAAATGACGAAAGAGATCTACAAAAAGAAAACAAGAACTATGATGAGGAGTGGTAAAAAATAAAGTGTATCATGAGTAAGTCAGAAATATTGGACAATTAAAACAATTTAAAATTAAAAATAGATAAGATTGCTGAAGAAATATTTAGAGAGATTAGAATCCAAACATACCCACGTGAGAACGTCTCCAAGAGGTCTGGTCCACCAAGTGGAGCAGCGTAGGCTGCAGAGAGAGTGAGCTCAATCAATGAGAGCTCCTGGAGAAGCTATCTCCTCCCCTGCTTGTTCTGACCTGTGGCCTCAGCAGCCTTTGCCTCAGATTCATTTATGGGCAAACGCCCTGGAGCCAGAGAGGCAGGAAATGGTCCAGGTGATGACTCTAGAGAGGAGACAGGAATCGCCAGGCAAAGAAGAGAAGCCATTGGAAAACCCTGCTGTTCCTCGCTCCCTCCCCCA
>SJYA01006093.1:0-14058 GCA_006410615.1 Neotragus moschatus | reverse complement strand
CCTCCAACCCCACACCATCTCCCTGGATCATCCCCATGCATCAGTCCCAAGCATCCTGCATCCTGTATCGAACCTAGACCGGCGATTCTTTTCATTTATGAAATCATACATGTTACAATGCCACTCTCCCAAATCATCCCACCCTCTCCCTCTCCCACAGAGTCCAAAAGGCTGTTCTATACATTTGTGTCTCTTTTGCTGTCTCGCGTACAGGTTTAACATTACCATCTTTCTAAATTTCATATATATTTGTTAGTATACCATTTCCTTCTCCAGGGGATCTTCCAGACCTGAGAATAGAATCAGTGTCTCCTGCATTGGCAAGCATTCTTTACTACTGAGCCACCTGGAAAGCCCCATTATGTAAATTACATTGGAATCAATTTGTGTTTACAAAACAAGTGTTATAGCAGAACTGCCTGTATGAGAAGCAGAGGAGCTCAGAGCTATAAACTTCCTGAGCTCATGAAATATGTATACATACCATGTGCATGCACCAAAGAAGTCAAATTAAAAGATAAATACAAAAAAAACTGTGAGGAATTTCCACTTCGAAATGAAATTTAATATATTTTATAATCCTTTCTTGAGATCTTTTGAGGTAGTAACTCTCAGAATATGGCCAGTAAATCACCACCTTACTACAATTACTGGCTTTGCTCTTCTTTCAACCTAAGTGTGAAAATCCATAGCAAGAGAATCATGAAATTCTGAGAAGAGTTTCATAGCATAGTTTTTTTTTTTTTAATGGAAGGATAACTGCTTTACAGAATTTTGAGGTTTTCTGTCAAACCTCAACATGAATCAGCCATAGGTGAACATATATCCACTTTTGGAACTCTGTCCCATTTCCCTCCCCATCCTACCCCTCTAGGTTGATACAAAGCCCCTGTTTGAGTTTCCTGAGACATAATTTTAAAGGGCATGCACTTCAATTAGTAATACTTTTTTTTTGAAGCCAACAGAAAGAACTGCATATTCCCTAAGTTAAAGTTTGTTTCGGTCACTTACACCTTAACACAGATATAAAGAAAGGGGGCGGGGTGGAGATCAGATAAACATTTTCAGGGGCTTAATGAGTTCTAGACACTAAATACACAATCCACTTTTGTTCCCCCAACAACCGGAGGGAAATGACTTACTAAACTCATTATTTTGTAGATTATTAAAATGAATCCCAAGTGAGTCAAATAACCTTCCCCACATCACACATCAGTCAACCACAGAATAAGGATTTTAAAGTTTGTCTGTCTATTGCTAATGAAGATCATTTACTCCAAATTAAAGGCCCGACATAGTCAAAAACAAAAGTATATTTCCATCTCTATCTGAATTTGGAGGCTAACTTCAATAAATATAAAGATGAACTTGCTATCATATCCCTCAAACTAGCTTTCCTCCTCTTTCTCTCATTATTATTAACATGCTCAGTAAGTTACTCAAGCCTATTATTTTCACTCACGCACCAAGAGCAGTAATTTACCAGTTCTTAGTGATTTCTTAAAGCATTTCTAGAATATATCTGAGGTTTTCTATTTTGTTAACTACCAATCTAATGCAGACTCTATAACTTCAAATTTATATTACTGAAATAATGCTAACTTGTCCACTTTAGAAAGACAAGAATTTCCAGGTTCTACTTTTTAAAACGTATCTTCCAAAATATCAACAGATTTAACTTGCAATTATGAAATCTGAGTAAAAGAACACAACTAGACATATGGAAATGGACCTTTAAAACAAAGAAAGTAGATAATCTTACATTTGGAATGTAATGCCTACATTCATGTGTTTTGTGCATTTTTCCCCCACCCCCTTGTTATTTTCACAGAATTTTGCCAAAGTAGAACTCCTTCCAGGATCTCTGGAAAAAGAAGGACAGACAGGAAGGCCATTCTTAGCACAGAAAAAAGTCTCACAGAGAACGTCATTTAAGACACATTATATGTGGATAGTACTTAGATCTCACAGAGTCTCCCAGAAATCTCAAGGGCTTTGGTTTTGCTGGCTAGCTCATCTCATTTGCATCCGTGAACATAAGTAAAGATATGCATGCAAAATGTAGGTCCATATTTCTTTCTTCTGTCTCCTATACTCTCCAAGCTTCTGCTGCAAGCTGCTGGGTTACATATTTTCAGGAATCTGTACTAAGTGAATAACAAACATCTAAACATATGAAGACCTTCCCTTTTGAACAAGTAAGAGAATAGTAAATCTTTTACTTAAGACTCCATTCAAAAATTATGCCATTTAAAGATCAAGCTTGGGACACAATTTCACTCTCATGCCAGCGATGTCAAAAAGAGAATTTTGAAAGCAGTCACATCCCTTGCAGAGACTACAGGTGATCATTACCCCAGTCCAGACTTTGATTAAAAGAAAGTTGGGCGTGGTGAGGGACCAAATTCAAAGTGAGCATTTTTCCTGCTCCTGCTGCAGTTGTGGAAAGCAAGTTCTGAAACCCAAAAGGGAATTCTCCTCAATGTTTCAATTTGTTTGAAGGAATATTTGCTGCTTTGATTTTATATTCATTGCTCATAAAACTGCCATCTTAGGACATAGAGTTACTTTACAAAGTCATTTTAGGTACCCTCATTTTCAAAATGCATTCCCCTTGGCTGTTTTACACATCAAAAGATGGATGGGGACATGTGAGTGCTTGATCCTCATTTGGTTTGGTTTATGAATGTTTCCAGTATGTCAGTGTTGTTGTGGATGCATTCAAAATGGCTTGTTCTAACAGTGGCTTTAATGTGTGGTTTTATGAATCAGATCCTTTGAAACACACTGTGCTTCAACACGTTGCTTTGCAGAATTTGGCTCTGTTGTTACATAGTTACCTTCTGTTTCCCTATAGAGTCTATCCATTTCTTTTTCAGGACATTGGTCCTGAAACACCTTAGCCTTTCCAGTCTTTGAAACAGATTGTAAGAAAAAGGAATAAACTGTTCAGACAATGTAATGACACTACTGGCATTAGTTATGTAATTTGCAACTTTCTAGTATAAGAACACTTGTGGAGCTGGGGCTATTTTTGGATAAATTTCCCACAGGACTCAGAAATTTCACCAGGCTCATATTCTGTTTCTGGAATATTAATTTATGGATCTCTATATTTATCTAACTACTATAGAGAGTATTCCTTTAAAACTGCCTTTTTCATGTTCTCTTCTTGCTGTGTCCTAATTTTTTCTCAATGTGAAATCCTCATCCCCATGCACCATTACCACCACCACCACTAGCCTTCTCCTCTTTATCATCACCACCATCAAATCATTCTCTTATTGCTACTAAAGTTATCTTTCTAGAATAGATGCATCATATTACCACAACCCCTTTCTCTCCTTAATCAAGATGTGCCATGATGTGTGTTTCACCTGCCCAGTGCACCTTGTATGCTATTGTTTCCATAGAACTCTACTTGAGCCAAATTAATTTTATTTTTTTGCATCATATCTACACAGATCTTTTTTTTTTTTTTTTACTTCACGTTCAGTTCAGTTGCTCAGGCATGTCTGACTCTTTGCAAGCCCATGAATCACAGCACGCCAGGCCTCCCTGTCTATCACTGGAGTTCACTCAAACTCACGTCCATCAAGTCGGTGATGCCATCCAGCCATCTCATCCTCTGTCGTCCTCTTCTCCTTCTGCCCCTAATCCCTCCCAGCATCAGAGTGTTTTCCAATAAGTCAACTCTTTACATGAAGTGGCCAAAATATTGGAGTTTCAGCTTTAACATCAGTCCTTCCAATGAACACCCAGGACTAATCTCCTTTAGGATGGATTGATTGGACCTCCTTGCAGTCCAAGGGACTCTCAAGAGTCTTCTCCAACACCACAGTTCAAAAGCATCAATTCTTTGGCACTCAGCTTTCTTCACAGACCAACTCTCACATCCATACATGACCATTGAAAAAACCATAACCTTGACTAGACTGACCTTTGTTGGCAAAGTAATGTCTCTGCTTTTTAATATGCTATCTAGTTTGGTCATAACTTTTCTTACAATGAGTGAGTGCCTTTAAACTTCATGGCTGAAATCACCATCTGCAGTGATTTTGGAGGCCAAATGTATGTACACAGTATTTTTCATGTTATGGAGTAACATGTTCAAAATAATTGTTACATTTTTCTTCATGAGCTAAGCTGAAGCTGCTGCTAAGTCGCTTCAGCAGTGTCTGACTCTGTGTGACCCCATAGATGGCAGCCCACCAGGCTCCACCATCCCTGAGATTCTCCAGGCAAGAATACTGGAGTGGGTTGCCATTTCCAAAGCACTGTTCTCCAAATTAAGGGTTAAACATAAGTAAAACACAATAGAGTCTTTAAGCACCTCCATAAGACTTCTCTGGTAATCACCTCCCTGCCCTGACCATCTGTCTATTCTTAAACACAGAGGAAATATTCAGTCCAGCCTCTTCTCCCAATTTACTTTATCATTCTTATATTATTTTACACCTAGTATCATACTGTGTGCCAGAATACCCTCTTCATTAATTATTATAACTTTTGATAAATATTTAGTATTTATCTTATTTTTAAATAATTAAACAGATACCTGAACTGATGTTTTAAAAAGTATTTTCAGCAATATTTAGCTCCATGCCAAACAAAATATGTCTCGGTCATGGTCACAGTAGACTCCTTTGACAAACAATAAATTTACATTTTGACAAGTACATTATACACAGACCCATGGATTGCAATTATCTGATTATTTTTGTCTCCTTCTAGGGTCTAACTGACAAATTTCAACTCAGCGTAAGTAAAAGTGTGCACACATATATGTGTCATAATGTATAAAATCAGGAGTTTAAAATAGAATGCTTTTTTTAAAAAAATTGCCCACTGTCTTTAATACCAAAGTGTTTTTCTAATTTCTGAAAATAGAAGTTCCTGAGTTTGGCTATTAAAGATTTTTTTTTTTTTTCCCTGCTTGAACCAGCTGTCTTAAAGCCTTTATCTATTTTCATGTAAATCAAAGACTGGTGCAATCAAGTGTTGAAGTAGACAGAGTCTTTGTAATTATTAGTAATTGAGTGTCTAAATGAAAAACTGGTTCATGTATTGCAGAAATGAGATGAACTTGTCAGAAAATTATATTTTCTACAGAAATCCCTGTATCTCCATCTTACAGTACAATATTTTTCAAGGCCATATATATTTTGTGTCCTTGGACATCAAGTCCACAAAATCCCTGTGTAACTTTCAGGTATATTACAGGTGATAGCAACTATTTTATTTCATAAAATGAAAACCAGGCTCTGCTTTTGAGCTGTAAACCAAGTTATCCCAACCATAACTTAAGCTAGCAGCTGCATAAATGTTTCACAGAAACATGGACATCATGAAATCAAAAACAATGTCCCTAACCATGCCTTGGAGGGAGCCTCTTGTAAGCAAGTGGGATTCTTTCTCATACTGTACACAATCTTTTTTTCTAAATATCGATTTCCCTGTATTTCTGATGAGATAATACTACTAGATGACAAACCTTAAGTTTAAATTCAGAAATCTCACATTTCCTTGCTTGATATTTTAAGCATAATTTGATTATTTAATACTCCATTATTTATCATACTGAGTAAAGAAGAGGTCCCTTGTGACAATAAAGAATTATAAATGTCTTTATAAATTTCGTGGCCACTGTGTCATATATATAGATCTTTACTACTGTGCTCCGAAAGTGGCAAAATAAGGGCTGCATCTTGAAACTCAGAAATTACATGAAAGCTGTTCCTTTCCCTATTCACTTTTGTTCAAATATCTCAAAATGTCTACTTTCTTTCTCAAAGACATTAAGAGCTTTCTTTTTATATTTGAATTAGTCTTTACTAATTAGTCTTTACTAATTTATTTTGCTTTACTTTAAATTATCTTTATCAATTTAAATCAACCTAGTGTTTTGTAACTCCTTGAAATAAGCACCAGTACCCATTATTCCCATTAATATAACAAAATATGCTATATCAAATTTATTTATTTTTATAAAATCAATGGGACGAATCTGGGAAGTTGTGAGTACTTACAAAATTTTACCTAACTTAACCTAGTTTTGTTTAAATTACCTAAAGCTTAGCATATTTCATGTAAAAATAATATTATGCAGGCTGTAGTTATAACTTCTAGGCATGAAGTATGCAATATTTATCAAGAAATTTTTTGTGCATAGAAAATGACAACAAAACAAAGAAAAGGAAAGTCACGTGTGTGTTTGTGCGTGTCCATTTAGTTTAACTGAATACAGAGAAGAGGTGTTTAGGACTAGATACTAGGTAGCTTGAAAGTGAAAGTCTTCAGTCATGTCTGACACTTTGTGACCCCATGGACTATACAGTCCATGGAATTCTCCAGGCCAGAATACTGGAGTGGGTAGCTGTTCCCTTCTCTAGAGGATCTTCTCAACCCAGTGGTGGAACCCAGGCCTCCCACATTACAGGTGGGTTCTTTATCAGCTGAGCCTGATGTTCACCACAGAGAAAAAATTCCTGGGCTGATTTTCTTGCCTGCATTCAGCATCAGTTGGGATTTGGGAAAATTAATCAGTTTGTTACAGAATTTTCCACTTAAAGAAGAGAGATAACAACAATAAACATTTCATAGGCTTGTACTTAGAATTAAATGATATAATCCTTGTAAATCCATTAAAATTGTGAGTGTATAGTAAGTTCTAAGCCAATACTTTGTACACTTGATACAAAGAGCTGACACACTGGAAAGGACCTTGATTCTGGGAAAGACTGAGGGCAGGAGGAGAAGGGGTGACAGAGGATGAAATGGTTGAATAGAACCAGTGACTCAATAGACATGGGTTTGAGTAAAGTCCAGGAGATAATGAAGGACAGGGAAGCCTGGAGTGCCACAGAGTAAGACACAACTGACTGACTGAACAACAGCTAGGCCTTGTTAGTAGCAGTGGCAGGATTTTATTTAGAAAGATGAGCCAAGACCTGTTTCCACATAGGTGCTTCATTTTTCTCACATTCTAACTGTATCAAATATATAGAATTCCAAATTTTATTTTGGTTATGCTTCATTAACTTCCACTTGCCTTTTACTATCTAAAACATCCCTACATGTTAATTCTGTCATTATGATATTTTTATAATTGTCTTAGCATGTAATATAAACAATTCTTTAGAGAAGAATTCAGTACTTCAAAAATCATTGGCTCATTATTTCTCAGCAATTCTTGGTTTAGAAAGCTTCATTTCAATATGTTTTCTGAACAAATTCAAGTCTGGTTTATAAGGGATAAGAAACAAGTCAAAATAAAGCTATGTTATCATTATACTATTAAAGTTATTAATTTGTATAATAAGTAAACAGTAATAACTGCTCTGAAACTTTTGATTACATTTTTACAGCCTTCCAGCATGAAACAGATATTGAGGCCTTAAAGCAATCACATCACTTGAAACACACATATTATTTATGTATATATGTATACATATACATTTACATAGAATGAACATATATGGGAAATTTATAATATTAACCCATTTATTTTACATTCAGTAAACTTGTCATATTATATATTAATATAACTTTTGTGCCTAAATCTAATTTTACATATTACACACACAATAATAGTGTATATTTTCCATACTAAAGTTTTGCTTCTATGCATGAGCAAATGCATAAGTACAAAGTGAAAGTGTTTGCATATTAAACAATCATTTTAAAAGTGAACTCAAAGCTCCTATGAACAGTACCTGCTCTGAAATGAAATACCAGGAGTAAAATATCTACATAATGAGAAGATGTGGATTTTTTTTTCAGCTTTACTGAGGTGTAATTGACGACACTCTGAGAAAAGCCCATTCGCAGATGAATGGATGAAGAAGTTGTGGTACATATATACCATGGAATATTATTCAGCCACAAAAGGAATGAATTTGAGTCAGTTGTAATGGGGTATATAAACCTGGGGCCTTTTATACAGAGTAAAGTCAGAAAGAGAAACAATTACTGTATATTAACAAATATATATCTAGAATCTAGAAAAATCGTACTAAAAGAACTATTTACAGAGAAGAAACTTAGACATAGACAAAGATAATGGGCGGATGGACACAGCAGTGGAAGGAGAGGGAAGGACAACTTGAGAAAATAGCATTGACTTATATACACTGTGTAAAATAACCAGTGGGAAGCTGCTCTATAACACAGGGAACACAGTCTAACACTGTGATGACCTGGAGGGGTAGAATGGGGAGGAGAGGAGGGAGGCACAAGAGGAGGGAATATATATATATATAGGCTGATTAGAGTTCATGTACGGCAGAGACCACTATAACACTGTAAAACAATTATCCTCCAATTAAAAAAAAATAGCTTCTCATTCAACCTTAATATAGAACTTAATTCTTGGTTGTATCATTTTGTGTGTGTGTATATATATATATATTTATTTATTTATTCAGATATAGTAATAAAAATCAGTAAGATTTTAAAAGAAGATTATAACATGATTTGATATACATATTCATTGTGTATAAACATACTCATCATGGAGGCCTTCTGTGGTGGCTAAGATGGTAAAGAATCTGCCCACAATGAGGGAGATCCAGGGTCTGATCCCTGGATTCTGAAGATTCCCTGGAAAAGGGAATGGCAACTCACTACAGTAGTCTTGCCTAGGAAATCCCATAGACAGAGGGGCCAGTGAGCTACAGACCATGGGGTTACAAAGAGTCAGACAGGACTGAGCCACTAAAACTCAGACACACACACACACACACACACACACACACACACTCATTGCAGAACTATTTCTATTTTTATTTATTCAACACATCCATTAACTTTGTATATACATATTTTGTCCAAAACATATATTAATAGGCACTGGAGTGGTGTCTGTGCAGCACTGGAGTGTCCGTGAGATGTCCCACGTCCAAGGGCAAAGGAGAAGCCCCAACAAGAGGTAGGAGGGGTGAAATCATGTTTAGAATCAAATTTCATACCCTCCAAAGATGCTCAGGGGTCTCAAACAAACCTTGTGGGCACCAGGACCAAGAGACCCCACAGAGACTGAGACAGAACTGTGTTTGAGTGTCTCCTGCGGAGGTATGAGTCAGCAGTGGACTGTTGCAGGGGCAGGGGCTCTGGGTGCAACAGAAATGAGTACGGAAAAAGCACTTGGAGGAAATTGCCTTTAACCTCAATGTAGAGCCACCAGAACTTACACAGGACTGGGAAAACAGACTCTTGGAGGGCACAAACAGAACCTGGTGCACACCAGGACCCAGGAGAAAGGAACAGTGACCTCCCAGAAGAGACTGACACAGACTTGTCCATGAGTGTCCAGAGATCTCTGGTGGAGGGGAGGGTCAGTGTTGGCCTGCTAGATGGTTGGGCCACTGAGTATAACAGTGCATGCGTAGGACTATTTGAAGGAGGTCACCATTATCCTCTTAAATCCACCATAGTTTGGCCCCAGGTAAACAACAGGAAGGGCACACAGACTCACCCATCAACAGAAAGTTGGGTTAAAGATTTAATTCCATATGTTCAAGCTAGTTTTAGAAAAGGCAGAGGAACCAGAGATCAAAGTGCCAACATCCACTGGATCGTTGAAAAAATAAGAGAATTCCAGAAAAAAATATCTTTCTGCTTTATTGACTATGCCAAAGATTCTGACTGTGTGGATCACAATAAAATGTGGAAAATTCTTCAAGAGATGGGACTATCAGACCACCTGATATGCTTCTTGAGAAATCTGTATGCAGGTCAGGAAGCAACAGTTAGAATTTAACATGGAACAATAGACTGGTTCTAAATAAGCAAAGGAGTATGTCAAGGCTGTATACTGTCACCCTGGTTATTTAACTTATATGCAGAATACATCATGAGAAACACTGGGCTGGATGAAGCACAGCTGGAATCAAGATTGCTGGGTGAAATATCAATAACCTCAAATGTGCAGATGACACCTTCCTTATGGCAGAAAGTAAAGAAGAACTAAAGAGCCTCTTGATGAAAGTGAAAGAGAAAAGTGAAAGAGAAGAGTGAAAAAATTGGCTTAAAGCTCAACATTCATAAAATGAAGATCATGACTTCTGGTCCCATCATAGCAAATAGATAGAGAAACAGTGGAAACAGTGAAATATTTTATTTTGAGGGGCTGCAAAATTACTGCAGATGGTGACTGCAGTGAAATAAAAAGACGCTTACTCCCTGGAAGAAAAGTTATGATCAGCCTAGACAGGATATCAAAAAGCAGAGACATCACTTTGCCAACAAAGGTTCGCCTAGTCAAAGCTATGGTTTTTCCAGTGGTCATGTATGGATATGAGAGTTTGACTATAAAAAAGGCTGAGTGGGGAAGAATTGATGTTTTAAACTGTGGTGTTGGAGAAGACTCTTGAGAGTCCCTTGGACTGCAAGGAGATCAAACAAGTCCATCCTAAATGATATCTGTCCTAACTGTTCAATGGAAGGACTGATGCTGAAGCTAAAACTCCAATACTTTGGCCACCTGATGTGAAGAGATGATTCTGATGATGGGAAAGATTGAAGGCAGGAGGAGTAGGGATGACAGAGGATGAGATGGTTGGATGGCATCACTGATTCAATGGTCATGAGTTTGAGTAGACTCCGGGAATGGCAATGGAAAGGGAGGTGTGGTGTGCTGCAGTCCATGGGGTAACAAAAAGTCAGCACGAGTCATTGATTGAACTGAGCATGGCCTCTCCCATGAGAACAAGACCCAGTTTCCCCCTCAGTCAGTCTTTCTCATCAGGAAGTTTATGTAAGCCTCTTATCCTTCTCCATCTGAAGACAGACAGATTGAAAACCATAAGCACAGAAAACTAATCAATCTGATCACATGAGCCACAGCCTTGTCTAACTAAATGCTATGTAGGGCCACCCAAGACAAATGGGTCATGTTGGTGAGTTCTGACAAAATGTGGTCCACTGGAGAAGGGAATGGCAAATCACTTCAGCATTCTTACCCTGAGAACTCATCAACAGTATGAAAAGGCAAAAAGATATGACACGGAAGGATGAACTCCCCAGGTCTCTAGGTGCCCAGTATGCTACTGGAGATCAGTGGAAAAATAACTCCAGAAAGAATGAAGAGATGGGGCCAAAGCAAAAACAGTACCCAGCTGTGGATGTAACTGGTGATGGAAGTGAAGTCCAATGCTGTAAAGAGCAATAATGGATACGAACCTGGAATGTTAGGTCCATGAATCAAGGCAAATTGGAAGTGGTCAAACAGGAGATGACAAGAGTGAACATTGACATTTTAAGAATCAATGAACTAAAATAGGCTGGAATGGGTGAATTTAACTCAGATGATCTTTATATCTACTACTGTGGGCAAGAATCCCTTAGAGGAAAGGGAGTAGTCATCATAGTCAACAAAAAAGTCCAAAATGCAGTACTTAGATGTAATCTTAAAAATGACAGAATGGTCTCTGTTCATTTTCAAGGCAAACCATTCAATATCACAGTAATCCAAGTCTATACCCTGATGAGTAATGCTGAAGAAGCTGAAGTTGAATGGTTCTATGAAGACCTACAAGACCTTCTAGAACTAACACCTTGAAAAGATGTCCTTTTCATTATAGGGGACTGAAATTGAAAGTAGGAAGTCAAGAACTGACTGGAGTACCAGGCAAATGTGGCCTTGGAAAACAGACTAAAGCAGGTCAAAGGCTAACAGAGTTTGCCCAGAGAAGGCACAGATCATAGCAAACATCCTCTTCCAAAAAGACAGTTCCGGTCAGTTCCGTTCAGTCACTCAGTCGTATCCAACTCTTTGTGACCCCATGAATCGCAGCACGTCAGGGATCTTGTCAATAACCAGCTCCCGGAGTTCAGTCAGACTCACGTCCGTTGTGTCAGTGATGCCATCCACCTATCTCATCCTCTGTCATCGCCTTCTCCTCCTGCCCCCAATTCCTCCCAGCATCAGAGTCTTTTCCAATGAGTCAACTCTTTTCATGGGATGGCCAAAGTACTGGAGTTTCAGTTTTAGCATCATCCTTCCAAAGAAATCCCAGGGTTGATCTCCTTCAGAATGGACTGGTTGGATCTCTTAGTAGTCCAAGCGACTCTCAAGAGTCTTCTCCAACACCACAGTTCAAAAGAAACAATTCTTCAGCACTCAGCCTTCTTCACAGTCCAACTCTCCCATCCAAACATGACTACTGGAAAAACCATAGCCTTGATTAGATGGACCTTAGTCAGCAAATAATGTCTCTGCTTTTGAATATGCTGTCGAGGTTGGTCATAACTTTCTTTCAAGGAATAAGCGTCTTTTAATTTCATGGCTGCAATCACCATCTGCAGTGATTTTGGAGCCCCCATAATAGTCTGACACTGTTTCCACTGTTTCCCCATTTATTTCCCATGAAGTGATGGGGCCAGATGCCATGATCTTCATTTTCTGAATGTTGAGCTTTAAGCCAAAATTTTCACTCTCCTCTTTAACTTTCATCAAGAGGCTTTTTAGTTCCTCTCCACTTTCTGCCATAAGGGTGGTGTCATCTGCATATCTGAGGTTATTGATATTTCTCCCAGCAATCTTTATTCCAGCTTGTGTTTCTTCCAGTCCAGCGTTTCTCATGATGTACTCTGCATGTAAGTTAAATAAGCAGGGTGACAATATACAGCCTTGACATACTACTTTTCCTATTTGGAACCACTCTGTTTTTCCATGTCCAGTTCTAACTGCTGCTTCCTGGCCTGCATACAGATTCTCAAGAGGCAGGTCAGATGATCAGGTATTCCCATCTCTTTCAGAATTTTCCACAGTTTATTGTGATCAACATGGTCAAAGGCTTTGGCATAGTCAATAAATCAGAAATAGATGTTTTTCTGGAACTCTCTTTATTTTTCCATAATCCAGCAGATGTTGGCAATTTGATCTCTGGTTCCTCTGCCTTTTCTAACACCAGCCTGAACATCAGGAAGATCATGGTTTACAGATTGCTGAAGCCTGGCTTGGAGAATTTTGAGCATTACTTTACTAGCGTGTGAGATGAGTGCAATTGTGTGGTAATTGCATTGCAATTTTTGGCAATGCCTTTCTTTGGGAGTGGAATGAAAACTGATGTTTTCTAGTCCTGTGGCCACTGCTTAGTTTTCCAAATTTGGTGACATATTGAGTGCAGCACTTTCACAGTATCATCTTTCAGGATTTGAAATAGCTCCTCTGGAATTCCATCACCTCCACTAGCCTTGTTCCTAGTGATGCTTTCTAAGGCCCACTTGACTTCACATTCCAAGATGTCTGGTTCTAGATGAGTGATCACACCATCATGATTTTCTGGGTTGTGTTTTGTACAGTTCTTCTGTGTATTCTTGCCACCTCTTCTTAATATCTTCTGCTTCTGTTAGATCCATATCATTTCTGTCCTTTATCGAGCCCATCTTTGCATGAAATGTTCCCTTGGTATCTCTAGTTTTCTTGAAGAGATCTCTAGTCTTTCTCATTCTTTTGTTTTTCTCTATTTGTTTGCATTGATCACTGAAGAAGGCTTTCTTATCTCCTCTTGCTATTCTTTGGAACTCTGCATTCAGATGCTTATATCTTTCCTTTTCTCCTTTGCTTTTTGCTTCTCTTCTTTTCACAACTATTTGTAAGTCCTCTCCAGACAGCCATTTTGCTATTATGCATTTATTTTCCATGGGGATTTTCTTGATCTCTGTCTCCTGTACAATGTCACAAACATCATTCCATAGTTCATCAGGCACACTATCTATCAGATCTAGGCCCTTACATCTATGTCTCACTTCCACTGTATAATCCTAAGGGATTTGATTTAGGTCATATCTGAATGGTCTAGCAGTTTTCCCTACTTTCTTCAATTGAAGTCTGAATTTGATAATAAGAAGTTCATGACCTGAGCCACAGTCAGCTCTTGGTCTTGTTATTGTTGACTGCATAGAGTTTCTCCATCTTTTGCTGCAAAGAATAGAATCAATCTGATTTTGGTGTTGACCATCCGGTGATATCCATGTGTAGACTCGTCTCTTGTGTTGTTGGAAGAGGGTGTTTGCTATGACCAGTGCATTTTCTTGGAAAAACTCTATTAGTCT
>SJYA01006092.1:0-22851 GCA_006410615.1 Neotragus moschatus | reverse complement strand
ATGATGTACTCTGCATATAAGTTAAATAAGCAGGGTGACAATATACAACCTTGATGTACTTCTTTTCCTCTTTGGAACCAGTCTGTTGTTCCACGTCCAGTTCTCACTGTTGCTTCCTGACCTGCATATAGGTTTCTTAAGAGACAGGTCAGGTAGTCTGGTATTCCAATCCCTGTTGTTAAGACAACAAAGGACTGGAAACTACCTAAATTTTCATCAGTAGGAGAATGGTCACATAGTTTCTGTAATTCTGTCCTCTGAAATATTATATAGGTTTTGAAGCAGTTGTTATGTATTTTTCATTTGAAGGACTATACAATATATATTATTAAATACTAAAAAATTTCAGAGAATGTTTTGTATAATCCATTTAAAAATTAAAATAGTATATATATTTGTATATATGGATAGATTTTTATTTATAAATATAAACATGTGGAAAGAGACATACCAAGCCATTAACCATTGCTATATCTTTAGAAGTGAAAAACGGGAGCAGGAGAAAATATTATTAATATATATTTTATGCCATTTTATTGTTTAGCTTTGTAAAACATGTATGCTTTCATTTAAAAAAATTTAATAAAGATTGTTCAATGTTAAATGTAAATACACACTATAGGACGTTGGTGGTTTGGCTTTGCATATTTGTAAATACTATATAGTATAAGCAAGGAGATCCAGCACTACTGTATTTGGTCAGGGATACATTCGCACCTGACCTGCCTCTTGAGAAATCTGTATGCAGGTCAGGAAGCAACAGTTAGAACTGGACATGGAACAACAGACTGGTTCCAAATAGGAAAAGGAGTACATCAAGGCTGCATATTGTCACCCTGCTTATTGAACTTCTATGCAGAATACATCATGAGAAATACTGGACTGGAAGAAACACAAGCTGGAATCAAGATTGCTGGGAGAAATATCAATAACCTCAAATATACAGATGACACCACCCTTATGGCAGAAAGTGAAGAGGAACTAAAGAGCCTCTTGATGAGAGTGAAAGAGGAAAGTGAAAAAGTTGGCTTAAGGCTCAACATTCAGAAAACGAAGATCATGGCATCTGGTCCCATCACTTAATGGGAAATAGATGGGGAAACAGTGGAAATGGTGTCAGACTTTATTTTTTTGGGCTCCAAAAATCACTGCAGATGGTGATTGCAGCCATGAAATTAAAAGACGCTTACTCCTTGGAAGAAAAGTTATGACCAACCTAGATAGCATATTCAAAAGCAGAGATATTACTTTGCCAACTAAGGTCTGTCTANTTGGAAGAAAAGTTATGACCAACCTAGATAGCATATTCAAAAGCAGATACATTAGTTTGCTGACTAAGGTCCATCTAGTCAAGGCTATGGTTTTTCCAGTAGTCATGTATGGATGTGAGAGTTGGACTGTGAAGAAGGCTGAGCACCAAAGAATTGATGCTTTTGAACTGTGGTGTTGGAGAAGACTCCTGAGAGTGCCTTGGACTGCAAGGAGACCCAACCAGTCCATTCTGAAGGAGATCAGCCCTGGGATTTCTTTGGAGGGAATGATGCTGAAGCTGAAACTCCAGTACTTTGGCCACCTCATGCAAAGAGTTGACTCATTGGAAAAGACTCGGATGCTGGGAGGGATTAGGGGCAGGAGGAGAAAGGGATGACTGCGGATGAGATGGCTGGATGGCATCACTGACTCGATGGACATGAGTCTGAGTGAACTCCGGGAGTTGGTGATGGACAGGGAGGCCTGGTGTGCTGTGATTCATGGGGTCGCAAAGAGTCGGACACGACTGAGCGACTGAACTGAACTGAATTGAACTGATGGCTGATTTTGTTGATATATGGTGGAAACCAACACAATATTGTAAAGCAATTATCCTCCAGTTTAAAGTAAGTAAATAAAATTTTAAAACTAAGCCTAGATGACCTCATATTCTAGAAAATATACAAACATTCCAAATCCTGCACTACAACAAGAATAAGGGGAGTCCTTGAAGTAGAAGGAAAGGACCCCAGACAGAAGTGTGGAAACATAGGAAGAAATGAAGAACACACTGTTTCATTGCTTAAAGTGTTAAGCTCTTCTTGTTTTACTCTTTATAACTATTTAATCTGAGGTGAAGACCTAGTTTGTCTAGCATAACTATGGCTAAATCCAACAGTAACTTTTTAAAGGTTTTTTTTTTTTAATATACTGTCAATGTGGACATGTGAAATAAAGATCTGTTTATCATTTTTCTTTTTTATTTCAGAACGCTTTACCCTGTACAGCTCTAAAAACCTTAGACAAGCATGGAATAAGTAAGTTTTTAATACAGATTATGTATGCTTTCTCTTTATGTCTCTTAACTTTTAAAACTCCCCTGATAAGTTTCTCCTGACATCCTTTCGTTTGTTCACCCAGTTATCTGTTCATCCTTTTGTTTAGCCATCAGGCAGTCACTTAGTCCTGTTTGCCAGCCCCCGTGTCTCACCCGAGCCACGTTCTTCTGTGAGCTTGGATTCCCAGAGTGAGGTTGTATTTATTGCTTTAGAGTTGTTAATCCTGAAATTCACTGTGGTCTCTCTTCTTCTAACTAGATTCCAAGAAATGTTTTCGCATCCTTGGATGCTTCTTAAGTACAATGTTTCTTAGGTACAATATATCACTGACTTTCTGATCTGATTAATGTTGGTGACAACCTTTGAGCTAGATGAAACTGATCTTCCAAATGTTTTCAGTTTACCTAGTTTCTTTTCCCCTGAGCCTTAATGGGAAGCTAAGTACATGTAGCACTTGGAGTATATGTACACTGTTGATTTAATTTCTATCTGTCATCACACCTTGTTAAAACTGTTTTATTGATTTCAAAATTTCAAAATTTGATGACATCTGATGATCTGAGTGTCTCAAGTGATTCAGGATTGTTTGGTTTTTTGTTGTTTGTTTGCAAGCCAGATTGCTAGTAAATCTTTGAAAGTTAATAAGCAGAGTAATTGAGTCACTCCTATTTGATTGTGAGCGCCACATCTCAAGCATTATGTTGGGGGAAAAGGTAACTGGTTCTGCTTTGATTAAGTTAACTATTATTTGTCATAACAAAATTTTGTCTGCAGGGAATTTAGTGTTATTGTCTCCCTTTTTAGCTGTTTTGACATGTTTAATTTTATATGTCATCAATTATGGAAAAAATAGAAACTTTTTGTAATAAAAATGCCTTTAATCAGTGATGTCAGTAGATAACATCAGACAGCTTATTGTGAGGAACTCATGAAATGAATACATTAAATCCTTCAGTGGATTCTTTGAAAGATTTGGCAGTTTATTTTGGTTAAATTCATACTTAGAAGAATACACCAGTATACTCATTTTTCTCTAACACAGAACTTCACATTTCCCACTTGAAGGGTCAGTTCTTAATATCTAAACGGAATCTCCCCTGGGAGGCACGCCCTCAGCTGGGTAGGAACATTCTCTGTGTGTTCTTCACCCTTTTAACCTCCTCCACCCTAACTTCACTGATCAGAGGTCTAACATATTTTAATTAAATGTTTTCATAATACCAGGTACTGTCTTCAATATACAGTTCCCGTTTTAATTAGATCATCAAGCACGTTTCTCATAATTGCTCGATAGTTTTGACCAACCCGGTATCCACTTTATGAAACATTTCTTGGTAAAGCAGTTGAATCTCTTAACTCCATCTCTGAAGTAACAGAAAAAATGGCAAATCTATACAGAGTAGCGTTTGTGGAGAACAGCCTTCAGTTTAGCTAACCCTCCATTTCCTTCCTTCAGAGGGACAGAGCTGAAATGACTTACAAATCACTGGAAAATAAGTGGCAATTTTTATCCCCTCAGAGTATTTGAGAAAGGACAGGGCAGGAAGACATCAAGATTTTCTTGGTTGCCTTTGTTCTGTCGTCCTTGGTGTTACAAAGTGGCTGTAAGAGCTTAGCAGCACTTCTTCAAATGGCAGTGTCCAAAACCAAAGCAGGAAGCAAAGTAGACAGCAATAAAGGAACTTTCTCCTCATCCTGCTCCTATAGTATCCTAGAGATGCCCAGAGATAAATGCCCCTTTGTCTCTCTGATGGGGTGGACTGCATACCCTCCCGTGGCGGGGCATTGGTAAAAAGGGAGGGGTGGACCACTTTGTCCCCTGGCCCTCCATCTTGTTGCCTGTAAGGCAGGGTTTTGTTAGTAGGGAAGAAACAGGAGTGGCAGTTAGGTACAGGCAGTCTGAGATAGCTGCCACCATGATTCGAAAATACTGTCTATTGTAGTAAACTGAAGTACATCTAGGTCGACTTGTCTTTAATGCTCAATTACCTTTTCTTCTTCTAAATAAGCCAGTTTTAATATTTTAGTGCATATTCATTCAGACTCCAAAATGGTATATGTTACATGTGAAGATATAAACACGCTGTTTTGTCACGTGCTTCATCTCAAAAATAAATACAGTTCTATGTCAAAGGAAAAGAAAGACAGGGAAGGGGAGGGAGGGCAACTGACGATGCTGCGTGATGTTAAGCCCACTGTCCCCCTGTGGATGGCTCCCCAACAGCGTTTACACCTGACTCACTCCGTCTCTCCTCTTTGCAGCTTGTTTTCAGCACCTACCATCCGTGTGCCCAGAGGGATGGCCTCTTTTTGTTCAACCATTCATAGTGACTAGTGGGACGCCTCTCAGAGAAGATACTTTTGTCCGTTTACGTCACTCTGGCTCAGGAGAAACTAGGTTGTCTCGTGTCTTTCCAAAAGAAAAAAGCAAAGGAAGTAGTATTCAAGCTTTGCATTGCTCTGCTTCATTCTGACCACCTAAGACCTGATGCTTCCCTTTCTCTGAGAGGTGCCGTTCATGCCACAGTTCTTGTTGTTCAGTCGCTAAGATGTGTCTGACTTTGCAACCCCATGCACTGCGGCAAGCAGGCTCCTCTGCCCTCCACTATCTCCCAGAGTTTGCCCAGACTTATGTCCACTGAGTCGGTGATGCTATCTAATTATTTCATCCTTTGCCGCCCCCTTCTCCTTTAGCCTTCGATCTTTCCTGTATAGGGATTTTTTTTTCAATGAGTCAGCTCTCTGAGTCAGGTGGCTGAAGTATTGGAGCTTCAGCTTCAGCATCAGGTCACAATAAAAGTGATAAACATCACTAACAAAATTAGGCTGGCTAACACTCCGGTATTGCTACTGTAGAAATTTTGAAAACTGGACATTGTGCTCAATCTCGAATTTTTTCTTTAAAGATGCTAGATTTAGTAAGTATGATTTTACTTTTAAAGGCAAATAAGAATTCTTCAGAATATGATTTTTCACAAAATAAGGACGCCGTTTCTCTTTAAGATGTCACTTGAGAAATATTTTTTATTTGCATTTTCTGTGAGCATAGGATTTATATTTTCTCTACTAAAAACAAGTTCTAAAAAACTAAAGGAAAGATGTATTTTTATGTAAGGTCTTTTAAATCATTTGATAGAATTGCAGTTAATATCACTCTTTTTATTTATACCGTCACATATGCCTTTTTAAAAAACCTAGAATTAATTCATAGTCATTTAGTAGAGTCCCACCCTTAAATTACTTTAAAAGCATTTTAGGGAAAATACTAAAATTGAGCTTTTGAAGTCATGTTTTAAAATTATAAACATGATATGTTTAGAACCATGCTATTTTCAAATCCCCACAAGTCCGTTGTTGTTGTTGTTGTTGTTGCCTTAAGGGTTTATTTCACAAAACACCAAGTAATAAATTGATCACTAAAAATATTATAAAAATATGATTTTCTGGTCTCCATCATGTACTGAGCCCTTAAAGTGATACTTGGAGCCTCCAACCAATTTGAACCCAGTGCGATTTACAGAGAAGTAAGAATTCTGAGCTATGAATTATATTATTGATTCTTCCTCCAAATGGACTTGTGACCTTGTAACCATCATTGACATTTCAACATCTCGGAGCTAAGAAGGGAGTCTGGATTCGGAAGAATGGCATTTAAGGACAATCAGGCAAATGCTGGCTTTCTCCCTTGCTGCTAACTAATTTGCCTGTCAACAGCACAATTACGAAACCAAAGCAATTGCTAAATTCTCTTGCACAGGAGTAATAGGTTCAAAATAAAGTGAACTAATTTTCAAGGACTGGTTTGAATTCAATTTAGACAGGTTAATATAAGATGGGCAGGTTAATAGACAAGTGTAAGTCACTGTTGAGAATTAAGAAACACTGTCTTTAAGAATATGTTATTAACACAGCTGTTGAAGCTAGTGGGTATGTTAACCTGCCTAAGAGAGTAAGAATTTCTTGAGAAATGAAGCCTTACATCTCTTTGAACAGCTGTAACAAGTGACCCAGTTTATTTTGGGACCAAGTCTGCCCTAGGTAACTCCCATGCAATTCCCTGCTGACTTCATTTATACCAGTGACCATGGGCATAGTTTTATCCTTTGAAAGATTTTTTTAGTATTCTGGTGAAACAATGCAGTGATCGGAGAAAAATGTCAAAAAGATTCAGCAGATATCTAAATTGAAAAGGGTAATATAAAGGAGAAGTCTTAATTATAGGATCGAGAATGTAAGTACATATTAATATAGAAAAGAAGGTCCTTTTATTCCTTCCTACTGGAATTTTATTATCCATGTGGTTTCTCTCTTGCTTGAAGGGGATTTTGGACTAAAGGGAGACAAATCTTAATTTTATAAATACATGTTCTGTTTTCCGATGGCCTTCAAAACATTCCATTTTATTTCCTTGGCGTTATAAAGACTCCCCCTATTTTTCTTCCAGATCTCTCTATTTATAGTTGTCTGACATTGGCATGCATGTGCAATCAACCAAGAATTCCACCCACTTAAAAGATCTTTTATTATTTTGGCTGGAGAAGAAGCCTTAGTATATATTATCCAGCAAAGTTAAGGGTAGGATTCCAGGAATGCATTTGCTTGTTTTGGAACTTTTTAGCAGCTGAACAATTTTGGAGGTTTGAAAGTAGCAAAACGAGAACTAAGGATAAACCACCAAGTCAGATTTGGAAAACAAATTTCATGGCTGATAAAGCAAAGCATGTCCACAGACACTGAACAGGTGTTAGCCAGCCTTTTTCTACTCCCTCCACCCCCATGCTTTAGTTCTGCTTATAAGCATTCTAGTTAGTAAGTCCAACTAGATTTCCCTAAGAATTAAAAAAAAAAAAAAAAAAGACGCCGCTTTAAGATGTGCAATAAATTCAGAGACATTACCCTTACGGAAATGCAAAACGAGAGATGATAACATTCACCTGCATGTATTGTCAGATACCAGTAGGGTCACAAACCCTCATTTAGGAGCTTTAGAAGTGTTTTCTTGCTTGGCGTTCTTGAACTTTCTTTGAATGTTTTATCTAATTTGATGATTAACTTCCAAAACATATTTTTAAAGTGGCAATGGCTTGCTAGAAAGTTGTGCTCCATGTTCGTAAAGCACAATGTATTTAAAATAATATTTAGAGGAGTACATAAATCTCACTCTGTGTATTTATATTGGTGGTTCTCTCTTGTATATTTCTTATCATATGTTATTGCATTCCGTTAAGATATAAGTAGGTGACTTCTCAAGAAAGAAAAGCCGTTTTCTACTCTGCCTTATTGTTCAACGTCGACCTAAATTTTTCTAAGGTAATAATGTATTGCAAAGGAAGTTCAAGCTTTCAATTTCTCTACAGTTGCTTAGAAATTTTAGAGGAAGGTAAGAACAGTTTTTGACACTAGGAGGAGTGGTTGAGTTGAGCCAAATCTTTGAATCATCTTTTTCCAGTTTCACTTTGTTGTTTTTTTTTTCTCATTGTTGATCATTTTTGTTATAATTCTGTTTACTTCAGAGTAACAGTTTTAATGTATTTAGTGCCTGGAGATTTCTTCTCACCGTATTTTCAAAGCAATTGTTCTCCCCATCACCCATGACCTTTTTAGGGATAGGTTTGTTAAGGTGACAAGCACTAAAGCAGACGATAGAGCAGGCATTCTGGAATTCCTTTCTTTACACTCAGAGGATGAACTGAGCTGCAGCTGTCGACTGCCCAGCTCTGGGGATCTGAGTCCAGCATAGGAGGCTGCGAGGCATGGCGTTCCTCTCCACACCCTTAAAAATGTGATGTTTAACACTTGGACAGTCAAATCCAAGCAGGCCTCTTGTCCTGACGTTGGGCACCCACACATGGTATTGTTTTGGAAGCCCCTAGTCTCATCTACCTGCTTAGAAAAAAAAAATCACAGTTCAGAGCAGTTTCTGGGGTGACTTATTTTCCTAAGAATGAATCATTAGTTCAATTACTGAAAGCATTATGGAGGTGTGATGTTTATCTGATCTATTAACCCCCTTGCCACTGAACAGAGAACAATTCTTCTAGAAAACCAAAGAGTAGATTCTTGAAGGGGAAAAAGGAGGAGGTCCTCAAGTAGGAGATGCCTTCCAGGCTCTGGTGGGTGTCAAAGAAGACAGCATAAAAGTCTGTCCAAAGACGCACGTTGGAGGCAGGTACCAGGGGGATGAAGAGAAGGCTGTCTAAGCAAAAGCTGGCAAATCTGTCAAAGGCCTAGCCCTGATCACTGATAGTGGCTCCAGCATAAAGTGATGACATGTGAGAGGCACCTGGTAAAAAGCCTGACACACACTCACTAACCCATAGTCCTGCTACTGCTGCTGCTAAGTCGCTGCAGTCATGTCCAACTCTGTGCGACCCCATGGACTGCAGCCCACCAGGCTCCGCCATCCTTGGGATTTTCCAGGCAAGAGTACTGGAGTGGGGTGCCATTACCTTCTCCGAGTCCTGACTGTGATGGGTAATAAGCCATCGGACAGCCCTTTGCAATATAGAATTGGCTCTCACGTATGATGTCCCATCTTCATAGGCTTTATAACAATATTGGAAAGTAGGGCAGATATTATCATCGTCACTTTATTGCTTGAAATAAAAGGTGTGCTGAGGACCATCGATCCATGCTATTGAGAGTTACAACTTAGATGCTATGCCCCAGAGTGAATCTTAGGAAATATTGTCATTTTGAAAACCCTGATATTCGAACTGGGTTATCAATGCCTGGTTTTTGTTGTTGTTGCTCTCACTATGACTCTGGGTCAGGAGATCTCTTCTGGGGCCTGGTGTCATTCCAGGTCTAAGTTTTCAGCAGTGGGAGAGCGGGGATGGAGTACAGACCTGACTTCCTCTCTCCTAGGGAATAGTGTTGGTAGTAGGCTGACCAACCACACCATCAACAAAGATGTCTCCTGCGACTGCTGGGTAATGTGCCATCGGCATGGAGGCAGGTTGGTGGCAAGCCAAGGGCTGGAGATGAAGGGCCTGCCAGCCACCCATGCAGACCCTGCTGGTGGAATTTGTTGCCCATTCCACACAACTCCCACTGCCCCAAGAAATTATCTTCTGTCGTATCGTGTCACTCCCAGATTTCTTGTCCATGTCTTTCTTTATGTAGCAAAGAATTTGCTGACATTAGTAACCCCTGGTGGCGGCCGAGGGCAAGCCCCATGCTGTTTGCTACCTTTTAGAGCAGGTTTTTCGTTTCCCTTCTGATAGGCAGAAACCATCCATCTTCCCTCTTACTAATTGGCGGTACATGCCAGCCTTGGGAGTTGGCAATAGCCGTTGTTTTTCATCCTTTCAGCTTATGTGTTGGACTGTTCATTCAAAAGTACACACTTCTGGTGCAGCTAAAACCTTCTTTCTCCCATCAGCTTATTAAGGGATAAAACCCAGCCACACTTCTGAAACAGCAAAGAGTTTCCAAGAGCAGCTGGGCTGCTCGTTTCCCGGAAAGGACGATAGAATTAGGCTTTCTTGAACTGTTCCCCAAAAGACATCCTTGAAGTGTGAACTGAGGGGGTTCTCTGCTTCTCCACAATATGAAATGGTATATTTGTATTCTGTGGCTGCTGTAGCAAATTACCACAAATTTATTGATGTAAGATACCACAAATGTATTGTCTTCTCTTGGGCAGGAGCCTGGATGGGCTCGGCTGGTTTCTTTGATCTGGGTCTGACAAGGCCAAAAACAAGGTATTGGTAGCTGGTCCCTGTCTCGAGGCTCTTGGGGAGAATCTGCTTCCAGGCTTATTCAGATAGTTTGCAGAATTTAGTTCCTTATGGTTGTTGGACTGAGGTCCCATTTCCTTTCTGGTTGTCAGTTGGGGACCTCCCCCACCTCCTGAAGGCCATGTATATTCCTTGTCACCATGCCACCTCCTTCTTTAAACCAGCATCCGTGCAGTCTCCTCGTACTTCAAATTTCTCTCTCTCTCTCTCTCGCCCTTCTGTCTCATCTATTATGCCTCCAGGAAGAGAAAGGTCCCTTCTTCTAAACTGTATAATCCAGCTTAACCTTTCTAATTAAGACCTTAATTGCACACTCAGGATGGGTCCCTTTTGCTTGAAAAGTAACGCATTCACAGGTTTCAGGGATGGATGGGTGAGAGGACATCATTGTGCCATTCTGCTTGTCATGAGTTTTACTGGGGTTTCCCATTCCGTGATGAGTTGCAGGGTGAGGCAGAGCAGAGAGGGCAAACCCAGCCATCATCCGGTCAGACACTGCCTGTTTTGCCCAATCTCTGGCTAATCAGGTGACAAGCATAGGCCCCTGACCCTAAAGGTTCCATATTGCCTGGTTCCCATTAGCTCTGCTCAAAATTATGTATAAGGAAAAAGCCTGTTTCCATCCTAGCAAAGAGAATAAAAGACATTATTCTCAGGAAAGCTCATCATCTCTAAGAAAGTAAAAATTTGGCCTGACGTTTCTTTCCCCAGTAGGTCAGTGCTGTCCAGCAGAACCTTCTCTGTTGATGAAAATCTGTAATCTGTACGGCCCAGGGCAATAGCCATTAGCCCACCGTGGCTACTGAGTACTTGAAATGTGGCTTAGGAACTGAATCTTAAATTTCATTTAAATTTAATTACTGTAAGTGCCCTGCTGCTGCTGCTGCTAAGTCACTTCAGTCGTGTCTGACTCTGTGTGACCCCATAGACAGCAGCCCACCAGGCTACCCCGTCCCAGGGATTCTCCAGGCAAAAACACTGGAGTGGGTTGCCATTTCCTTCTCCAATGCATGAAAGTGAAAAGTGAAAGTGAAGTCGCTCAGTCGTGTCCAACCCTCAGCAACCCCATGGACTGCAACCTTCCAGGCTCCTCCATCCATGGGATTTTCCAGGCAAGAGTGCCCTACGTACCAACAAGTTCCATTCTGAGAGCATGTTTGTAAGTCTGATTTGTTTGTAAGTCCAACAAAGTCAGCCTAAGTACCCAAGTAACACAATGGGCTATAGAGTACTGTACTGTAACTGGTTTATAATACTTTTCGCAGAAATAATATGTAAAAGACTAATGTAAAGCATAAAGAGAGCATTTTTAATCTTGCAGTATATAGTACCTTGAAAAGTTCAGTAGTACAGTACAGCAGCTGGTGTACAGGGCACACTTCATGTCTTTGAGCGTTTGCAGCGTGAAGGTTCAAATGTGGGAGACTTACTGTAATTTAAATGTAAATAGCCAGCACTGGTCGCTACCAAACTGGGCAACACAGTGTGGCTCAGCATGTAAACTACTCATTTATTTTAGGTGCCCACCAATGTAATTCAAGTGTGGGTGTCTGATGCTTGGAAACTCTATGCTCAAAAGTCCTTGCATTTTACACTCAAGTGCCTGAGGATCTTGCTTGATGTGTTTCCTTCTCACCTCTGTCTTTTGTTTGTAAAAACTCTGGGCCTCCCTAGTGACTCAGATGGTAAAGAATCTGCCTGCAGTACAGGAGACGCAGGTTCCATCCCTGGGTTGGGAAGATGCCCTGGAGAAGGGAATGGCAACCCACTCCAGTATTCTTGCCTGGAGAGCTCCGTGGACAGATGATCCTGGCGATCTACAGTCCATGGGGTCATAAAGAGTCAAATATGACTGAGTGGCTAACACTGAAAAGATAATAGCTCTGGAGGACCCATTAAGTGTGATAAATCTGCAGAGGGAATGGTGGAAGGATCAGGGAACAGCCAGCAGACATGCCGCCCCTGCCCCTCCTTCCAGGGGCCATGGTCTTCCGTCCTGAGAGCTCTGCCTGCTTTAGACACACAGCTCTCTACCCTTTTTGAACTCCCTGAAGAATTCATCTCTTTGCTGTTTTCCTGGCCTCCTTGAACTCCCTCAACTCTGATCAGAAAATGCAGAAAGGCTCAGCTTCCCCTTATCCACATATGAGATGCTATTGAAAGGAGCTTCACCTACTAAGTAGGCTTCTCATGGCCCCTGTGGGGACATATGTTAATTCTTTAACTTCAGAACATTGTAAATTGCCACATCTGAAGTAAGTCAGAAAGAAATAAATATCATATTCCAATACATATATATGGAATCCAGAAAAATGGTACTGAAGGATTTACATACAGGGCGGCAGTGGAAAAACAGACAGAGAATAAAGTTTTGAACATGGGCAGAGGGGAGGAGAGGGTGAGATGTATGGAGAGAATAACATGGAAACTTACATTACCATATGCAAAATAGATAGCCAATGGGAAATTGCCATAAGGCTTAAGAAACTCAAAAGGGGCTCTGTATCAACCTAGAGGGGTGGGATGGGGTGGGAGATGGGAGGGAGGTTCAAAAGGGAGGGATATATGTATACCTATGGCTGATTCATGTTGAGGTTTGACAGAAAACAAGAAAATTCTGTAAAGCAATTATCCTTCAATAAATAAATAAATTAAAAAGCCTATAAGTTTCTTTTCTATTAAGTTGGAAAATTACATTGATACATTTTCAAAATGTTAAATCAGTTTTACTTTTTGGAATAAAACTGCCTTGGTGTTGAAAGAAAAAAAAATGCAACATTTTTAAGCACAAACAGAAATGCAGAAAACTTTATTGCTCTTCATTTATTAAAAATTTCTGGCTTTGAGATACCTTTCCCCAGCACTTATTTTTTCATTTTTCTTTTGATTAAGCAAATATTTATGAATTTAGTGAATCATCAGCCTCTAAATTAATATGAGCGTAAGTTGTCACTGGTTATGAGGTGTCACTGGAAAAGATGATTTGAACAGCAGTGCCATCTCTTGTATCACACTTGACCTGGGTTGATTTTCATGAAAATTAGAATTGGACAAGGGCCCCAATCATTTGTGAGGACAAGGGACCCCCCCTCATCCTTTGGGGAGACTTTCTGTAAAGCTGGGGCTCAACTTGCCCTCATTGTGAAGAGACAGTTAATAGACTGTTTATGTTGACAGTGCCTCTGACATCTGCTCGGCAGCCAGTGGTTCTACTGATCCTGTAAAAATACAGTCAATAAATATTGCAAATCGAAAAAGAACAGAAAAGAGGAAAGATGCCCACGAAAGCTCACTATTGGTGCAAACGGCCAGAAATCACTTGAAAGCCACATAAGCTTTGGTATGATAGGGGCCAAGTTCCAGTCTTAGATCTACTTCTGAACCATTTAATATTCAGGAAGCTCACTAGCCAGTCTGAGCCCCAGATTTTCAGTCCTTAAGACCCTTGGCAGGATTACATTCCACCCCTGCCCGACTTGTGTTTTTCAACATGCCCTGCCCTCTCCTGCCAGTCCAAGGGTTTCATTCAAGATAAGTAATTGTCCTTGAAAATGAGTACCACTGCTATAAAGGGTCCTCAGATATCTGGAATATTCCTTCGGCCTTTCTAGAACCATATGCTGAATTTCTTGGACACCAGATGATTTTTTTAAAATACTTCTTATGTAGAAACAAGAGTCCCCTTCCCCAGCAGTTCCTTCCTAAGAGTGATATGTTAGCAAATAGTGTTGTACATAATTCATGGAAAACTGTGATTTACCCTAAGTCTTGAAACTCATCTTATTAGACAGTTTTCCTAATTAAAGTGAAAGAAGCCCCACAGACAAGCACTGTTACCAAGTTCAAAGCATCTTCTAGACCTCTTCCGTACACGCACATGAACTCTGTACATAAGCTGGTGGGTAAGCCTAAACCAGTTACATAGAACCTGGGTGTCCCCTTGACCTGAGCGTTTCATTTGTGAGACTGAAAGTAATTATTCTTATTGACTGCAGCCACTAAATGGGGAAGACTTCTGCTTAGAAACACAGAGAATAAAGGCTGGGAGCATGACTTTAGTTTGGTTTGCCTGTCATCACTGACAATCAGATGGGTAGGGGGTACCAAAGGAAACTGCCTTTTTTTCAGACACTGAGCCAAGTCCATACCCCAAGGCACAAGTCCCATGTTACTTTGTTGTATCCATCATAGGAGTGACTTTAACAATAGATTTTATTTTGTCTTTGACAAAAACAATAAAGATACATGAAAAAGCCTTAAACACACATATATACAATCTGCAGGTCAATTATTTTTTGTCTTATCTGAAAGAGTATTTTTAGATCATTTCTACATTTGAGGGATATCAGAAAAATCCAGTGGTGATTTGAAATGGAAGTCTCAGAGTGAGAGACGTGTGTGTGTGTGGTTGTTATTTATTACTTACCCTGACTATAAATGACATATATATGAATAGAAATATTAACACAAAGGGATGGATATTCTGGCCCTCACTGCATTATTAGCCAGCATATCTTTGTATATCTGTATGTGGATTCTCTGCTGGTCCTCAGCTGAATTTAATCCCTCAAGACTTGATATACAAACATAGTGCCAAATAGAGAACTTCCCTTAAATTATTCAGATCTCCCCATAAGTGATTTCCCACTCTTCCTGCAATGGAAAACATTTGATCATAAATTCAATTAAATCAGCCATCATCTTTGTGATGTTTGTCCAGCTAAATCCTTTAGTGAATAAACCAATAAACATACCAGCTCTGTCTGTGTGTGTGTGTGTGTGTGTGTGTGTGTGTGTTTATGGCATGATCGTTGGGGAAGAATTGATTTGAAGTCAAGACGAAGAGTAGTTCTCATTTCTTAGGCCAGATTTTGACCACTTTACTGCAGCCAAGGTTTAAAAAGATTAAACTCTTAGCAGGGATAAAATCACGTGCACTCCTTAAATTTACTGGCTTTTACTCCCCATCTCGGGGCCTTGTTTTAATGTATTAAGTTTCATATCCAAACTAGATACACTTTGGAGATGTTAATTAAAGCGGTCATACCACACCAATCATTTTTCTTCCTCTTACTTCACACTTTCTCCTGCCCAGTTGAAACGGAGGAAACGTGACTGTTGGCATGCTTTTAAATTTCTCCAGGAGAGTGCCGTTATAGGGCTGCAGTGCTGTTGGTGATTTCTCATGTTTATGTCAGCTGAAGAAGTAAGGTTTTGTTGCTGTTGTTCAGCTGCCCAGTCATATCCAACTCTTTGCAACCCCCTCATGTCCATTACATCAGTGATCTCATCCTCTGATGCCCTCTTCTCCTTCTGCCCTTCATCTTTCCCAGAATCAGGGGCTTTTACAATGAGTTTTCCATTCGCGTCAGATGGCCAAAATACTGGAGCTTCAGCTTCAGCATGAAGCTCTAAGGTTTATTCGAGGTTTATAAATGTTGGCTGCTTCTCATCTTTTTCCTAAAGCCGTTTGGACAATAGATGTAACCAACTGCCTCCCTTCTTTTTCACTATATTTTACTGCTGATCCTATTAATTTGGATATAACTGACCTTTATTTATGCATTATCTTTAAAAAAAAATTGGAAGTGAAAGTGTTAACTGGTTGTGTCTATCTCTTTGTGACCCCATGGACTGACCAGGTTCCTCTGCCCATGGGATTCTCCAGGCATGAGTACTGGAGTGGGATACCATGCCCTCCTCCAAGGAAGTCTTCCCAACCCAGGGATCGAACCTGGATCACCTGCTTTGCGGGCAGTCTTTGCTTTCTAAGCCACCAGGGAAGCCAGTGCATATCTTCACATATGTGTATATTCTTGTGGCCTCTAGGGGGCAGCATGGTCTGGGAGGGGGAAAAAAGGTTAGAAGCCAGCTACTTATCGCTGTGAACCAGATGTTCAGGCTGGTTTTAGAAAAGGCAGAGGAACCAGAGATCAAATTGCCAACATTGAAAAAGCAAGAGAGTTCCAGAAAAACATCTATTTCTGCTTTATTGACTATGCCAAAGCCTTTGACTGTGTCGATCACAATAAACTGGAAAATTCTGAAAGAGATAGGGATACCAGACCACCTGACCTGCCTCTTGAGAAACCTATATGCAGGTCAGGAAGCAACAGTTAGAACTGGACATGGAACAACAGACTGGTTCCAGATAGGAAAAGGAGTACGTCAAGGCTGCATATTGTCACCCTGCTTATTTAACTTATATGCAGAGTACATCATGAGAAACGCTGGGCTGGAAGAAGCACAAGCTGGAATCAAGATTGCTGGGAGAAATATCAATAACCTCAGATATGCAGATGACACCACCCTTATGGCAGAAAGTGAAGAGGAACTAAAGAGCCTCTTGATGAAAGTCAAAGAGGAGAGTGAAGATGTTGGCTTTAGCTCAACATTCGGAAAACTAACATCATGGCATCTGGTCCCATCACTTCATGGGAAATAGATGGGGAAACAGTACAAACAGTGGAAACAGTGTCAGACTTTATTTTGGGGGGCTCCAAAATCACTGCAGATGGTGATTGCAGCCATGAAATTCAAAGACGCCTACTCCTTGGAAGGAAAGTTATGACCAACCTAGATAGCATATTCAAAAGCAGACATTACTTTGCCAACAAAGGTCCGTCTAGTCAAGGCTATGGTTTTTCCAGTGGTCATGGATGGATATGAGAGTTGGACTGTGAAGAACGCTAAATGCCAAAGAATTGATGCTTTTGAACTGTGGTGTTGGAGAAGACTCTTGAGAGTCCCTTGGACTGCAAGGAGATCCAACCAGTCCATTCTACAGGAGATCAGTCCTGGGTGTTCTTTGGAGGGAATGATGCTGAGGCTGAAGCTCCAGTACATTGGCCACCTCATGCGAAGAGTTGACTCATTGGAAAAGACTCTGATGCTGGGAGGGATTGGGGGCAGGAGGAGTAGGGGACGACAGAGGATGAGATGGCTGGATGGCATCACTGACTCTATGGACATGAGTTTGAGTGAACTCAGGTAGTTGGTAATGGACACGGAGGCCTGGCGTGCTGCAATCCATGGGGTCACAAAGAGTCAGACACGACTGAACTGAACTGAACTGATCTCCATAAAATATGTAAGATAACCAACTGATTTTTTTTTTTCAGCCTTCAGCAGAACAAGTAAGACATCTCAAATAGAGAAGTCAATGTCTCCCCATGGTTTGATTGGCTGCACCTGTCCACCACTTTGGGCATCTACTTGGATGGCCAGCATTTTTTTTTTAATGCTTATTTATTTGGTTGTATCTTAGTTAGACCACAGGGCTTCCCTCATAGCTCAGTTAGTAAGGAATCCACCCACAATGCAGGAGACCCCAGTTCGATTCCTGTGTCAGGAAGATCTGCTGGAGAACGGATAAGCTGCCCACTCCAGTATTCTTGGGCTTCCCTTGTGGGTCACCTGGTAAAGAATCCGCCTGCAATACGGGAGACCTGAGTTTGTGATGCAGGGTCTTTTGTTGCGGTGCCTTGACTCTGGTTGTGGCACACTTGGGCTTAGTTGCCCCATGGCATGTGGGATCTTAGTTCCCTGATCAGGTTTCAAACCCGCATCTCTTGCATTGCAGGGCAGACTCTTAACCACTGGACCACCAGGGAAGTCCCTGGATGCCCAACATTTTTTATATATTGGCTCAGCTACCTTGGAGGCTACTTAAGTTAGACCAGGTTCCATGCCTTTGTCTCCAAATGGAACCAAATATATACTATTTTTATAAAGATGAAGACAAATGGGATTTTTCCATTTACCTCTCATTTCTGGTCACCCTCGACTGAAGGTTAAAATTGTACCCAGAGTTTTAATTTTATCTAGTGGTCAAATCAGGCTTTACTCTCTTTTCTTAGAATTCAGCTACCTCACATTCCTTACTTTTAAGTTGTGATGCTGAAAGAATTCTGATGTTTCTTCCTCCCAAGGAAGTGACAAATGTTTCCACGGGGACATCTTCCATCCATCATGATTTTAGGCTTCTTCTCTTACCAGGCACCACATCTTTGGAGTAATCCCTCACCTGGCCCTCTTCTCTGTATCTGTAGTCACTGATTTTCTCAGTCCAGCCTCTACTCTTCATCTAAAGAAGAAAATCCTCCTGCTGTATAAATGACACAATTCTTTTCTTTAATTATTATTTTAGAAATTTCTAGAAGCTGCAGCAGATATTGAAAAGATCTTTATTTATGCATTGATAGAAATGTTTTATTGGAGAAGGCAATGGCACCCTACTCCAGTACTCTTGCCTGGAAAATCCCATGGATGGAGGAGCCTGGTAGGCTGTAGTCCATGGGGTCGCTAAGAGTCAGACATGACTAAGCAACTTCCCTTTCACTTTTCACTTTTATGCCTTGGAGAAGGAAATGGCAACCCACCCCAGTTTTCTTGCCTGGAGAATCCCAGGGACGGGGGAGCCTGGTGGGCTGCCGTCTCTGGGGTCACACAGAGTCGGACACGACTGAAGCGACTTAGCAGAAATGTTTTATATCTATACTGTCTGATATGGTATCTACTAGCCATATTGGGACATCAACTTAAAATGTGGTTCTTGCAATGGAGGTACTGAATTTTGGTCTTGTTTCACTTAATTAATTTAAATAGGCATCATTCTTATTTAATTTTAATTAATTTTAATTTGATAGTCATCTACCAAATTGGATGGTGAAGAACAGCATAAATTCTGATCAGTTTCTAACCAGTATCTCACCAGAATATATTGTGAGGGGATTAGATTTTGCTGCTGAAAACCTCCTGTCCAGGCTTTTATTCTCTTGCTCCTTTCTTTCTCGTCTAGCTGGAGGCTTAAACCCAAATCCTCTGACTCTGCCTCAGGATTTTCTCTCTCTGAGAACATCTGAGCAATTTTCAGTTTTCAAATTCTTCGATTTTGTTGAATGTTGAACGTCTCTCTCCTGGGTATCCAGGATGGACTTTCAAAGCATGGCGTGTGGGTAGCCCTGATTCCGGGGGCTCTGGCCATTTCACCACCTCAGCTCTGTCACCCCTAGATCTGGTTTTTCCTAAATATAGAAATGAAACTTGGGAATGTGCTAAAACGTGCCTAAAAGCTGCATAGGCTTGGCGCAAGTTAGCCTGTTTCCTGAATTGGAATGCCCCCCACATTATATGTGGGGCTCTCCAGGTGGCTCAACAGTAAAGCGTCTGCCTGCAATGCAGGAGACACAGGTTCAGTCCCTGGGTCAGGAAGAGCCCCTGGAGAAGGAAACGGCTACCCACTCCAGTGTTCTTACCTGGGAAATCCCATGGACAGGAACCTGGCAGGCTACAGTCCATGGGTTGCAAAGAGTTGGACACAACTGAGCAATTAACACTTTCACTTTCTTTCACATATATATATACGCAACAGTTATTTACACTGACTACCAAGAAAACCTTTGTTCCATCCACTCTAAAGTGACCTCAATATTCTTTTATAATGTTCTTACTAGTTCCCAAGTAATCATTTTTAAATGCTTCCATATGTTTACACATGATCTGTAAGTGCATGTCTCAGTTTTTGGCAATATGCTGGTATTGCTGATTTTAAGACACAGAAGAGGTGTGTGTTTGTTTTTTTAATGGTTTGTGACATGGCTCTGACTTCTGCCTCATGTTGGACACATGACTAAATCCACCCTTTCTTCCATGTACCTGGCAGTTCTAAGTACCTGGACCCCAGAGGATAATCAATGTGTAGTTTCTAAAATTCCCTCCGTTTATCGTTCTCTTATTTCAGCTGTAAAGATAGAATTAGTGCTCAAGAAAATAAACAGCTCCCAGCAATTAGGTCAGTTTGGGGGAGCCTCTAAGCCCAAGTGGGTGTGGAATAGCATCTTTCCATTATAATCCATTTTCTGTAAAGAGGTGAATGTAGCACTGAAGGCGAGGAGAAAGCAATGTGCAGCCCAGAGGCTGTGCTCACTTGCAGTAGAGACAGCCTCAGCCTAGTCTGTGCTCACCATCTACCCACTCTCCACAGCGCTCGTGCCCCCAGATCCACAGCGTCCTCACACTGTGAGAGAGCGGGAGCCACATTGTTCTTTAAGAGACCCACCTCTTGGAAAAGCTTAGGCACCCCCACACCACAGGGCACTAGGGAACGCAGTAGGAAGGGATCCTTAGTTTCTGGGCAGCCCGTTGTTAGTAACGGGCTTTGTGTTTTTAATTGGAATATACTTGCTTTACAGTGTTGGGTTAGTTTCTGCTGTACAACGATTCAGATCAGCTATAAGTATACATATATCCCTTCTCTCTTGAGCCTCCCTCCTACTCCCATCCCCCACATCTAGGTCATCCCAGGGCACCACGCTGTGCTCTCTGTGTTACACAGCAGCTTCCCACTAGCTATTTATTTCACACGTGTGTGTGTATTAATTGCTCAGTTGTATCCAGCTCTTTGAAACTGCACAAACTGTAGCCCACCAGGCTCCTCTGTCCATGAAATTCTCCAGGCAAGAATACTGGAATGGATTGCCATTCCCTACTCCAGAGGATTTTCCCAATCCAGGGATCGAACCCTGATCTCCTGCATTGCAGGCAGATTCTTTACCACTTGAGCTACAGGGAAGTCCTTATTTTACACATAGTAGTGTAATTTATGTCAGCTGTGGGCTTTAAGACTGGGCTCCCATGCACAAAGCCTGTTCCCTGCCATTTTAAGACGGGTTGACCTCCTGTTAATGGACATGGGAGTCGTCTGCAGGGAAATCATTGGCCTGAAGTCTCTCTAATGTAGTAACTACTTCTGTGCTGAGAACAGCTGTTTGTAGACNAGTAGTGTAATTTATGTCAGCTGTGGGCTTTAAGACTGGGCTCCCATGCACAAAGCCCGTTCCCTGCCATTTTAAGACAGGTTGACCTCCTGTTAATGGACATGGGAGTCGTCTGCAGGGAAATCATTGGCCTGAAGTCTCTCTAATGTAGTAACTACTTCTGTGCTGAGAACAGCTGTTTGTAGACTCCAGAAGCTCTTGTAGTCTGTTTGATAACAGTGATGTAATCGTGTGCAGATTCATACAGGTATAGAGACCAAAACTGAAAGGTCAAAAGCAAGGGCTTAGAACTAGGAGAAGAATGTAAGGGACTGGTTCTTAATTCCTCTGCAGTTGGAATGCACCCTGCAGGTTCATTGCTAAAAATCACTCTCTAAATTGCACGTTCTAATGTAAAGGGAATTGCTGTGTTTTTATGAAAATACATAAAGTAATCTTTCTAAAAATTAAAGAAATCTTTCCTCTGATGGTTCTCATATTTATAACATACCTCATATCGTGGAGTAGGATAAATTATTTTCCAGGGCTTGAACCACAAAACAAAAACAAACACGGCAAGACATGTTTTCTCCAGGCTAAGTTCAGCATCAGTCCTGGACGTGTAAGTAGTTAACAGTAACCCCTCTCCAAACACGCGAAGCAGTGACTCAGTATTTCAGGGCATGTCAGCATGATGTGCTACAGCTCTGAAGGCCCTGGTTCACATGTGGGTGAGTCACTCTGTTTGGGGGCCATTTGAACAGGAGGATTGGGAAGAGAAAAGGAGGAATGAGGACGGCAGAGTAGAAGAAAGGCTTTTGATTTGTTGTCTTGATGAATCTGAACTTGAGGTCAGCACTCTGGGCCCTGGTGCATGTATGTGTGTGGTAGTCACTCAGTGGTGTCCCACTCTTTGGGACAACATGGACTGAGGCTCTCCAGGCTCCTCTGTCCATGGTGTTTCTCCAGGTAAGAATACTGGAGTGGGCTGTCATTCCCTTCTCCAGGGGATCTTCCCGACCCAGGGGCTGAACCTGGGTCTTCCACACTGCAGGCAGATTCTTATCATCTGAGCCACCAGAGAAGCCCAGGGCCTGGTAGATAGAAGGAAATCAAGACATGTAAGATAGAACTTCCCTCGTGGTCCAGTGGTTAAGAATCTGCCTGCCGATGCAGGAGACATGGGTTCAATCACTGCTCCAGGAAGATTCCACCTGCCAAGGGGCAGCTACACCCGTGAGCACAACTAGCACCCGAGAGCCCATGCTCAGCAACAAGAGAAGCCACGGCAATGAGAAGCCCTTCTTAAACCGCAATGCTGGTATAGAGAAATGGACCCATTTATTTACTGCTGATGGCACTGGAAATGGGTAAACAGTGTAGAAAACGTTATGGAAACATGTTAAAAGCTGTAAACATATTCATTTATGGCACATTCAAGAAATATGGCTTAGCATCGTCCTAACGTTCTGGATACTTGGGAATGCACAGATGACGATCTTGTTTTCATAGAGTTTACCTTCTAGAATATCCAGGACAATAAACAAGTAATAAAACCAACCAAGTAATCTCAGAGAGTGATGAGTACATGAAGACAATAAAACGTGGCAGTAAGATTTTGTTTTCCTTTTTAAAGAAATAGCATTGGCAAGTTGTAAGCTGTATGAAAGCTGAAATTTTGACTATTTCGTTTCTATATTCTTTGTGCCTATGACATAGCCCATCACATAGTAGGCACTCAAGAAATATGTGTTTAAGAATGAAGATGGTAAGAGTGTAGTAAGTGTAAGGAGAGTGAAAGGAGATGGGATTAGAGACTGGAGGCAGAGGCCAGGTGAGGAAAGGCTTTGTAGGCTACAGTTGAGAGTGAGTGAATTAGTCACTCACTCTCAACTAGACTAACTCACCTGAGCGAGTTAGTCCCTCAGTCAGGTCCTACTCTTTGCGATCCCATGAACTGTAGCCCGCAAGGCTCCCCTGTCCATGGAATTCTCCTGGCAAAGATGCTGGAGTGGGTTGTCATTTCCTTTTCCACAGCTGAGA
>SJYA01006091.1:0-22996 GCA_006410615.1 Neotragus moschatus | reverse complement strand
CTATTCTTTGGAACTCTGCATTCAGATGCTTATATCTTTCCTTTTCTCCTTTGCTTTTCACTTCTGTTCCTTTCACAGCTATTTGTAAGCCCTCCTCAGACAGACATTTTGCTTTTTTACGTTTCTTTTTCTTGGGGATGGACTTGTTTCCTGTACAATGTCACAAACCTCTGTCCATAGTTCATCAGGCACTCTGTATATCAAATCTAGTCCCTTAAATCTACTTCTTATNACTTCTGTTCCTTTCACAGCTATTTGTAAGCCCTCCTCAGACAGACATTTTGCTTTTTTACGTTTCTTTTTCTTGGGGATGGACTTGTTTCCTGTACAATGTCACAAACCTCTGTCCATAGTTCATCAGGCACTCTGTATATCAAATCTAGTCCCTTAAATCTACTTCTTATTTCCACTGTATAATCATAAGGGATTTGATTTAGGTCATACCTAAATGGTCTAGTGGTTTTCCCCACTTTCTTCCATTTAAATCTGAATCTTGCAATAAGGAATTCATGATCTGAGCCGCAGTCAGATCCTCGTTAGATGTTCAGTCGTGTTCAACTCTTTGCAATCCCATGGACAGTAGCCTGCCAGGCTCCTCTGTCCATAGGATTTTCCAGGCAAAAATACTGGAATGCGTTGCCATTTCCTCCTCCAGGGGATCTTTCGATTTGCAGATCAAACCCACTTCTCTACATCTTCTGCATTGGCAGACAGGTTTTTTACCACTAGCGCCACCCAGGAATCACCTGGGAAATAATTTCACACATCAGTAATCAAAATAAAATAACTGACTATATGGATCACAACAAACTGTGGAAAAATTTTTAAAAGATAGGAATACCAGACCACCTGATCTACTTCCTGAGAAATCTGAATGCTGGTCAAGAATCAACAGTTAGAACTGGACGTGGAACAACAGATTGGTTCCAAATTGGGAAAGGAGTATGTCAAGGCTGTATATTGTACCCTTCTTATTTAACTTATATGCAGAGTACATCATGAAAAATGCTGGGCTGGATGAAATACAAGCTGGAATCAAGATTGTCAGGAGAAATATCAATAACTTCAGATATGCAGATGACACCACCCTTATGGCAGAAAGCGAAGAACTAAAGAGCTTCTTGATGAAAGTGAAAGAGGAGAGTGAAAAAGTTGGCTTAAAGCTCAACATTCAGAAAACGAAGATCACGGCCTCTGGTCCCATCACTTCATGGGAAATAGATGAGGTAACAGTGGAAACAGNCACCACCCTTATTGCAGAAACTGAAGAGGAACTAAAAAGCCTCTTGATGAAAGTGAAAGAGGAGAGTGAAAAAGTTGGCTTAAAGCTCAACATTCAGAAAACGAAGATCACGGCCTCTGGTCCCATCACTTCATGGGAAATAGATGAGGTAACAGTGGAAACAGTGACAGACTTTATTTTGGGGGACTCCAAAATCACTGCAGATGCTTACTGCAGCTGTGAAATAAAAAGACACTTACTCCTTGGAAGAAAAGCTATGCCCAACCTAGACAGTATATTAACAAGCAGAGATGTTACTTCACCAACAAAAGTCTGTCTAGTCAAGGCTATGGTTTTTCTTGTGGTCATGTATGGATGTGAGAGTTGGACTATAAAGAAAGCTGAGCGCCAAAGAATTGATGCTTTTGAATTGTGGTGTTGGAGAAGACTCTTAAGAGTCCCTTGGTTGCAAGGAGATCAAACCAGTCAGTCCTAAAAGAACTCAGTCCTGAATATTCATTGGAAGGACTGATGCTGAAGCTGAAACTCCAATACTTTGGCCACCTGATGTCAAGAACGAACTCATTTAAAAAGACCCTGATGCTAGGAAAGATTGAAGGCAGGAGGAGAAGGGGACAACAGAGGATGAGATGGTTGGATGACATCACCAGCTCAATGGACACGAGTTTAAGTAAACTGCAGGAGTTGGTGATGGACAGGGAGGCCTGGTGTGCTGCAGTCCATGGGAATCAAAGAGCTGGACACGACTGAGTGACTGAACTGAACTCTATATTAGTACTTTACACATGATGAAACTAAAGATAAAAAAAAAATTTAAGTAAATTGCACAAGTCTTATAGCTATCAAGAGTGAAAACGCAAATCTGGAAAATCTAACTTCAGAGCACATGTTCTATAAAAAGATATTTTCATCATTGAGATGGAGTTAAAATATTAAAAGACAATAACAATCATAAATCTTTCTATTCTAAACAACAGATTTGTAATAGTGAGAAGAAAACTAGACAAAGAATACTAGAGTATGTTACAAATTAAAAGATACAGCTTAGAAATTCCTATCAAGAAAAAAATCAGTAAAATAGATTGCAATAATAGAATTTGCCTCAGACAATAAAAGCATATGGCTGCAGTGTGGAAGACTCAGGTTCAATCTTTGTGTCATGAAAATCCCCTGGAGAAGGAAATGGCAACCCACACCAGTACTCTTGTCTGGAGAATCCCATGGACAGAGAAGCCTGGTAGGCTACAGTCCGTGGAGTCACAAAGAGTCAGACACGACTGAGTGTCTTCACTTTGTTTTTCTTTTCAAGAGAAATTTACAAGCCTGGTGTTTTAAAGACTTAGTAGGATATTCCTGAAACTCTCTGAATCTGATACATTTTTAGACAGGTAGAAATTTGACTATCTTCTTTATTTATTTTGGGGTTATCAGTGTGTGATTTACAGAAGGGTAACATTTAGTGGTCCACAGGTGTTAATCAAGGGACTCAGCATTAGTTGTACTCACAGCTAAAGCTTATCATAAAATGATATTCACAAAGAAAGGAGACTTGGGTGGTGTCTAGAGGCATTCTCTCCTTCTTGGGAGGATATCCCTGGAAGTCAACATGCTCTTTTTTCCAGCAATGAAAAATGTAATCAAAAGTTCAGTGTTTCTGTCTAGTGAGGCCAGTGGAGACCTAGTGCCCAAGGTTTTCATGGAGGGGTTGGTCACACATTCTTTTCCAAAGAGCACTTTCCAACATTCCAGGTTCCCAGAAAGAAGCAGGTATTTAGCATAAGTCAGAGTGATTACACAGTCCAGAGCACAGTGAACCATCTTTAATAGTGGGGAGAATGGGTCAAGTGCCAAGATCTCAGATGCCAGCCAAGAGCCAACCTCTAAGGAGGTCTTTCTGAAGAGAGCAGTTTCAAGCCTGCTGTGTTAACACTTTTCCACACATTAGTCTGTTTAGTTTTCCATTGTTGAGCTTGTTTTTGTAGTTTGTACTTACCTGGAAAATAATCTTTTCCTTGGGCTTTCACATTAACCATTACATTGTTGTCCATCAAATTGCATTTTTGTTCCTCATGTTGTACGTGTCTCATTCTGAAAAATTGCTCCAGTATAAAGATTACTTGTTAGTCTTTCTAAAGAACAAGTTCTTAAGTTTTACTCATTGACTTAACTTTTTGCTTCTCTTTATTTAACCTGTACTGTGTCTTTATCAATTCCTTTGTGTTTTATTTTGCTAGTTTTCTCTCTTCTGCAGTTGAAAACTAATTTGAAATAAATACAAAACTGTTAAACTCATTAACAACTTTTACAGCAAAACTAAGTAATAAAATATTTCAGGGAATCCCAAAAACAGGTGAGTAAGGACCAACTACCAGTAGCCATAAAAACCTGCGTGAGACCAGCAACCGTGCAGGAGGAAATAAAGAGAAAACCAGAGGCAAAAGAAGAGGAGCTTCAGATGAATGTTAGGGCAGGAGACAGAGCCAGGGATTCTCGGAAAAAAGAAAGAAGCAGAATAACATGCCTGTGATGGAAGCACCCCTGAAATATATGCTCACAAAACTATAACCAAGACATTCTATTTTTAAAATAAGCTAGAATTAATTTAGAAAATGATACAAGAGGTGAAACAGAGTATAAAGCTGAAACAGTAAAACTGAGAAATGAAGTGACGGAATACAGGAAAAAATGTTCAATATACTTTTTCAAACGTCAAAAAATATTTTAGAAATGAAGAGTAAGCTTGAAAGAAGAGCAAACAGAAGCGACAAGACAGAAGGCAGAAAATGGAAGAATGTTTTAAAAAGAGGAAATAAATTGTTTAAATTTGTGAGAAAGTAGAAATACGCAAGACAAGTAAAGAGCATCAAAGATTCAGATAACATGGGTCTCTAAAGAGGAAGAAAACCAAAACAAGAAAACAGAAAAAGGTATAATTCTAGAAGAAATCTTTAAAAATATATGTACACACACGTACATGTACACACACAAGCATATATACACATGCATTTTTAAACTATACATTGAGAGTTTACTATGTAGTAGAGAATAGAGTTACAAAACTACCAACAGAATTTTACTCCTGTCAAATTACTAGACTTAAATTAAAAAAATATATATATATTAATCCTTTTGTTAACTGGGCCCAAGAGCAGATGACTTACAAGTAAAATGAAAATGAAATTGGATTATCATCAGACTTTGGCAGAAATGCTTTATGTCAGAAGATAATAAAATAACATTTAAGACACTCAAAAACAGACAATGTAAACAAAGAATTGCATTTTCATCAAAATTACTTATACGTATAAAGGGCACAAGTAAAGTTGTTAACATCATGAACTCAGGGGTGCTATTACCATTCAAACGACCAAAATATCCAGAGAGACATTCATATAAAGCCTGTGTTGGGTATTATATGTATGCCTAATTATAAATGAGGGCTGCAAATGAAGGTATAAAAACAAATGTCTGTATGTTCTGACAGGGCAGATCGAGTCCAGCTATTCATAACAGAGGGTGTAAGGAAAAGTTTATAGTCACATTAATCATAATGATGGCAGTGGAATCTGTGTTATTCTGAAAGTATTGTGTATATAATGTGGAGTAAAACAACTGAGCAAGATATTCTTAGTGTGAAACAAAGAGATACATGTAAGTAATATAGAAGATGTTAAATAAAATTCTCATAGGCCTGAATTTGAACTGGAAGAATCAGCATTATTTTATACGCATACACACACTGAAGTTCTGACCACTGGGAGAGCCTACAATGACTAACATGCATGTATGCTTTCATGCTCAGTCGTGTCTGACTCTTTGTGACCCCAAGGACTATAGCCCACCAGGCTTCTCTGTCCACCGGGTTCTCCAGGCAAGAGTACTGGAGTGGGGTGCCACTTCCTCCTCCAGGGGATCTCCTTGACCCAGGGATCGAATCCATATCTCTTACATCTCTTGTGTTGGCAGACGGATTCTTCACCACTGAACCACGCAACATAGTCATATTAAACATCCCTAGGACAGAGACAGTAGTCCTGAAATTGTACTTAGAATCACAAGAAACCAGAACTTCTTAGAGAATGGCTGATTCTCGGTCTAGAGCAGGAAATGGAGAAGAGATTCCTGGACAATCTTGCCATAGCATGTAGAAAAGAAGCTCTCAAAGACTTTATGGTCACATCAAAAGACTCAGGAGCCATCCTTAACAGGCTTCTACTGGCCCAATATGAGAAAATCTGAGCTTCGATGAGGATAATTGTGTAACCAAGCTGGACCTTAAGGGGAGGGTCCTAGGGTCCTAGGACAGGCCCTTCCCCCATATCCTCTACTTCGTCTTCTCTCGGAAGTACCTAGATATCTGATGCACACTTCCTGAATTGCTTTACAGATATGAACCTCCCTCCTATGAAAGATGTTAACTACCCGATGACCATGAGCTCACAGGGCCAGGCCTCCTGGAGCCTCAGGAGTGGTAAGGTTAACTCCTGTGACACTGCCTTGTTACCTCACCAGCAGCCAATCAGAGAGGTGTGCAAGGACTGATCATGTACTCTGTGACTCTCCTCTCTCACCTGGCTTTTAAAAATGCTTTGCTGAAACCCTTGCAAATCGCGGGGCTTTTTAGGGCATGAGCCACCCATCGCCTTGCAGAGCCCTGCAGGAAGTCTCCCTCTGCTCCCAGCTCCCCAGTACTGGCTTGTTCTGCCTCACCGTGCCTCAGGCACAGCGACTTACTTGAACAATTGCGACAGATTAAAACTCATCAAATATGTTTATATTCATGAGTCCTAATGATACCAAAATAAACTAAATGGTTAACTTCAGAGAATGATGGGGAACCAATTCATTATCTCTAGAAAATTGATAAAGGGAAAAATGAAATAGCAGTATTAGATTCATTCTTCAGCACTGCCTACTCTGGTAATTATCTCATCTATTGTGTTCTTCAACTATTCTATTTTCCACACCTACTATTTCCAATTGTTTTTAAATGTAATTCATTGTTTATTCATTGTTATAACTCTTTTTCATTTATAGCTTATTATCTCTTTAATATATTTATTATACTTATTTTAAGGTGTCCCAATAACTCTGCTTCAGGTTGGATATGCTTTTCAGTTTATTTTCTTTCTCGTAGAGCTGAGGTCAGCACACTGATTTTCAGTAAAAGGCTGCTGCTGTCTCTTCAGTCGTGTNAATGCTTTGCTGAAACCCTTGCAAATCGCGGGGCTTTTTAGGGCATGAGCCACCCATCGCCTTGCAGAGCCCTGCAGGAAGTCTCCCTCTGCTCCCAGCTCCCCAGTACTGGCTTGTTCTGCCTCACCGTGCCTCAGGCACAGCGACTTACTTGAACAATTGCGACAGATTAAAACTCATCAAATATGTTTATATTCATGAGTCCTAATGATACCAAAATAAACTAAATGGTTAACTTCAGAGAATGATGGGGAACCAATTCATTATCTCTAGAAAATTGATAAAGGGAAAAATGAAATAGCAGTATTAGATTCATTCTTCAGCACTGCCTACTCTGGTAATTATCTCATCTATTGTGTTCTTCAACTATTCTATTTTCCACACCTACTATTTCCAATTGTTTTTAAATGTAATTCATTGTTTATTCATTGTTATAACTCTTTTTCATTTATAGCTTATTATCTCTTTAATATATTTATTATACTTATTTTAAGGTGTCCCAATAACTCTGCTTCAGGTTGGATATGCTTTTCAGTTTATTTTCTTTCTCGTAGAGCTGAGGTCAGCACACTGATTTTCAGTAAAAGACTGCTGCTGTCTCTTCAGTCGTGTCCGACCCTGTGCGACCACATAGACGGCAGCCCACCAGGCTCCCCCGTCCCTGGGATTCTCCAGGCAAGAACACTGGAGTGGGTTGCCATTTCCTTTTCCAATGCACGAAAGTGAAAAGTGAAAGTGAAGTCGCTTAGTCGTGTCCGACTTTTCATGACCCCATAGACTGCAGCCCACCAGTTTCCTCCGTCTGTGGGATTTCCCAGGCAAGAGTACTGAGGTGGGGTGCCTTCGCCTTCTCCTAGTAAAAGGCTAGATAGTAAGTATTTTTGGTTTCGTGAGCCAGATGGTCTCTGTCGCAACTACTCAGCTCTGCCATTGCAGTGTGAAGCAGCCACAGTCAACACGTAAATGAATATGTGGCTGTATTCCAATAAAACTTTATTTATGGGCATTGAGGTTGGAATTTTGTGTAAATTTAGATGGATGAGATGGGGCACTTTGAGGGGGGATGGCCACAGACTGAATTTTATGTAATTTTAATGTGTCACAAAATAGTATCCTTCTACTTTGTTTTCAACCATTCTCAGCTGACGGACCATATATAAATGACAGAGAGTAGATTGGTCCATGGGCTGCAGCTGGCTGACCATGAGGTTGAGGGCTTGCATTTCTCGGGCACCTGGCTATTTTCACCTGTGAGCTCAAGTTTCCCTCAGAGCTGAGCTACCTAAATCCTTATACTTCCTCTTTAATGATGACATATGTTTAAATAAGTACTTACTTGGCTAGGAATTAATAGTAGGACTTATATGCAGAATACATCATGAGAAATGCTGGACTGGAAGAAACACAAGCTGGAATCAAGATTGCTGGGAGAAATATCAATAACCTCAGATATGCAGATGACACTACCCTTATGGCAGAAAGTGAAGAGGAACTAAAAAGCCTCTTGATGAAAGTGAAAGAGGAGAGTGAAAAAGTTGGCTTAAAGCTCAACATTCAGAAAACAAAGATCATGGCATCCAATCTCATCACTTCATGGGAAATAGATGGGGAAACAGTGGAAACAGTGTCAGACTTTATTTTCTGGGTTCCAAAATCACTGCAGATGCTGACTGCAGCCATGAAATTAAAAGACGCTTACTCCTTGGAAGAAAAGTTATGACCAACCTAGATAGCATATTCAAAAGCAGAGACATTACTTTGCTGACTAAGGTCCATCTAGTCAAGGCTATGGTTTTTCCAGTAGTCATGTATGGATGTGAGAGTTGGACTGTAAAGAAGTCTGAGCACCGAAGAATTGATGCTTTTGAATTGTGGTGTTGGAGAAGACTGTTGAGAGTCCCTTGGGCTGCAAGGAGATCCACCCAGTCCATTCTGAAGGAGATCGGCCCTGGGATTTCTTTGGAAGGAATGATGCTAAAGCTGAAGCTCCAGTACTTTGGCCACCTCATGCGAAGAGTTGACTCATTGGAAAAGACTGTGATGCTGGGAGGGATTGGGGGCAGGAGGAGAAGGGGACGACAGAGGATGAGATGGCTGGATGGCATCACGGACTCAATGGGCTTGAGTCTGAGTGAACTCCAGGAGTTGTTAATGGAGAGGGAGGCCTGGCATGCTGCAGTTCATGGGCTCGCAAAGAGTTGGACACAACTAAGCGACTGAACTGAACTGAACTGAACTTCTATGTTACTTGTATTTGTAAATCTTAGGATCTGACTTTCTCTTAATCTCACTGAAGATCCTAAAGAGAGCAGAAGCACTGACATGGTGGTGACTTCCTCATTGTCCTTCAGACTATTATAACAGATCACAAGGACCAAGTCTTTCCAGTTGAATCTAAGACAGGCTGGGATCTGGGTCCCTTTATTGCAGTGCTTGTACCTGGATGAGCTTCCCTGGTGGTTCAGATGGTAAAGAATCCACCTCAGTGCAGGAGACCTGGGTTCAATCCCTGGGTCAGGAAGATCCCCTGGAGGAAGGCATGGCAACCCACTCCAGTATTTTTGCCTGGAGAATCCCCATGGACACAGCGGCCTGATGGGCTACAGTCCATGGGGTCGTAAAGAATCAGACATGACTGAGAAACTCAGCACATTTGTACCTGGACAATTGTCTCCTTAAGTAACAGAATACAAAGAAATGATAAGGGACAAAAAAATAATTGCATGCATGTGCTCTTGGGGCAAAATACAAACTGTAAGATGATAAAAGGCCAAAAACCAAACTTTCCGAGGTGCCAGGAGCAAAAGCAGGGTATTAGGCATGATCCCCACATACAGCACCACTAAGGGAAAGCACCTAAGCCACCCCTCTGGCCCAACCATGAATCTGCCCCAACCTCACTCCATCAGGGACCAGGTCCCCACTCCTCTCCAGGAAGGTACAGGGAGCCTATTACTTGTTTTACCCTCCCTTGTGCTGTATCACGAGCCCCAATAAAACCTTGCCTGAATTTCTTGTCTGGTCTCTTACCAGTTTCTACTGATTAAAAAATCCGAGGGCCTGGGTTGATAACAAACCCTTATCTCTAAGAATTTCACTCTTAGTGAGCACTAAGAAGGCAACTTCTCTGCTTTTCTCTTTTTAAAACTGGAGAAATTTTAAATGTGGACCAAGATTTATCAAGGATCTCCATTTATCTTTTTTTTTTTTTTTTTTGGTGGGAGGAGGAATCAAGAAGAAATTTAAAGTTATCAGCTTAACACCCTGCTGACCTACAGGACACCTGGAGCAACTAGACACTTTTCAAGTTCTGAGCTTTGTGACTGTGTTGCCCTCAGCTGAAGCTGTCTTTCCCTGAGCCTGCTGAAACCAGAGACGCACCAACAATGCTTGAGACACCGAGACTGGGAAAGACAGACCTATAAAGTCACAGCCTTTGGAAGCTCAGCAGTTAGGAGGCTAACTTTGTTTGTATAAAATTATAATAATCGTTGCTTTGACTCCTTGCCTTGTTCTGCATCGAACACCCACTTTGGTCTCCCCTAACTGTCCTAGGTTTTAACAGGTAAGAATAGCTCTCTAAGAGGCATGCCGCACAGTCACCTCCAGGCCAAGACAGGAGAGTGAGCTCCCAACATTTCCCAGTGCCAAGTTCCTCCCAAGGAAGTGGGGATGACGAGTACAGAACATGAGAGTGTGAATATGCTCCTAAATGATGTCTCACCTGCAGGAGAGACGAAAGGCATACATCCCACACAGCAAGTTTTCACTTAACTATCACTTCCTAGCAGAGAAGGCAATGGCAACCCACTCCAGTACTCTTGCCTGTCTTCCCAGGGTCCCGCCTAGAACTTCCAGCAAGCTAGAAGCTCTGGTTCTAATTGCACTTCACTTGCATGGGACTTTTCTCATTATGTCATTGTCATGAGACGAGAGATCTATTTCAGGGGCCATTGAGCATGGTTCAGCTTTAGTTGGTCCAACTTCAACTGCATTCTTGGCTCACCTTGTTTTCATCTTTGTGAGGATACACAGCTCTCCACTTTATCTTTCCTATTAGCTTGGCCAATAGAGAGTGGGTTACATACTTTTTGACCAACCCACTATTTCCCCAGATGGCTTTGGTAGCCTCTGCTGGCTTTTTCCAAAATGTCTGATTTCATACATCTTATTTTAGCTTTGTCTTCTGATTTGTACTTTTCATTATAATGATAGCTTTTTTATCACTTGCTTCTGTGCTATGTATTATATATTTACACTAAATATTAAAAATATTATTTTCCAGACAGTACTCAGAACCTCTTCTCATATGCTCCACAAGTGCATATACACAATCACTCCTGAACAGCTTTTCTCATTCATGACATCACCTGCTGCAATTTAAAAATTCCCATCATATACCATGGTTTCATCACATACCAGCTCACTCAATTTAAATTAGATGAATAATTTAAATCGTAAGATACCCTTGGAAAGTAAGTTATTTCTTCCTCTACACATTGGACACTCAAAAGAAGTTTATAATTATATTTGAAAGCATTTATGGTAAATTAATTTTCTGAAACAGAATTTGAAGTATTAGTTTCTACCCTTCAAATGCCACGAAAACCCAAGTTTAAGACATTGTCAATAGCCATGCTAATCTGGTTTGGAAGGACTAGATACATTTTAAGTCTTCTTATTCCAAAATCAAATTCCAATTTCTCCAGAAAGTTTTTCCTAGGACTTCAGCCTATACTCACTGTGTCTTCTCTAAATTCTCAAGGCCTTAATGTCTGAAGCATTTGTTTGGCTGAATGTAAGGACTTAACTTTCTCTCTTACTAAGTTATCTTTTCAAGGTATGGGGCCCATCTGTACACGTTAGCTGATAAGCTCTTTGAGAAAAGTGCCCTTGCTTCTAAGAAATAGAGATCTGACATATTTGAATTCCTACAAGAAATGGCTATACATGGAAACAAGAACAAGAGCTATATAAACAGACTTGATGGACATTTAGAATGAGACAATCAAATATGTCTTAAAAGGAAGAACGGCATCTCTAACAGGCATCTCAGTATTCCTTTAAGTATTTCTATTACTGTTCTCTTACAACCTGTCTGACAGCAGTCAGAGTGATCTTTTTTTTAAAGCACATAGAGATCAGATTTCCAATTTAAAACACCCTCTAGAGTTTCTAGTAGATTGCAAGAGGACAGGACATAAAATCATATTGGAATTTTGGTGGCCACAACAGGGAGGCTTTCTTACACTGGATCTCTGCTCCATCTCTTACACTGATTCCCCTTGGTCTCCAGAAGCCCCAGTAGGAGAATTACACACAGGTACCAAGGTCCCTGTTGTATAAAGTAAGAAAGTTCCATTTGTACTTGAGACTTAGGTCACCATTCTAGGAATATTTATATGGAGACTATATTCATTTCCTGTGGCGGCTATAAAGTTGACACAAACATGGTAGCTTAAAGCAATAGAAATTTCTTCTCTCCCAGTTCTAGAGATCAGAAGTCTGAAATCGGTTCCACTGAGCTAAAATCAGTGTGTGGCTATGGCTGAATTCTCTCTGTGGGCTCTAGAGAAAAACCCATTCCTTGTCTGCTGTATTTAGCTTCTGTTGGCTGCAGGCATTCCTTAACTTGTGACTCTGTCACTCCAGTCTTCAAAACCAGCATCTTCAACTCTCTCTCTACTCTGACTTCTCAGCACTATGCCTCTATGCATACAAAATCCCTTGGCCTCTCACTTACCTGTAACAGCATTTATGGCCCATCTAGATAATCCAGGATTGTCTATCCATTTTAAAATCCTTTACTTATTCACGTCTGCAAAGATCTTTACTCCAAATAAGGTCCCACTTACGAGTTCTGGAGAGTAGGACTGGATATCTTTGGGTTGCCAATTTTTAGGCAATGATATGGACCATATACAGGTTAAGGTAATATAGACACACAACAAGCTTGTCCAGTTCCTGAACCAAACTCTGCATCAGCAAGGCCAAACTCCCACATGAGGGGAAAAAGCAAAGCACCTAGGTATCCTGGAGGAATGTATGCCTCCAACTTCTAGCATGCTGGAATGCTCACTTCCCTGAGTCCTTCTGACAGATTCTCATTGCCCTTAGAATAAGTTTCAAAATCCTTACCATGACCTACAAATCCAACATGATCTGACTGCTCTTTGCTTCCCTGACCTCTTGTCATACATACTACACTCTCCTGTATTCGGTGGCTCTTTCAAAAAATGAGAATGTAGAAAGTACTTCTAACCAAGGGGCCTCTGTACTTGCTGTCTCCTTTGTCCAGATTTCTTTTGTGTATTGATTTGTTTGCTTATTTATCATGAGTCATATCATCAGAACAAAAGTTCCCTGAAGTAAGAATCTTTCTTCCCTCCTATATCCTCAACATCTGGCACAGAATATATTCTCTCAAGAAGTTATAAAAGTGAGACACATAGGAATAAGAAACAATATAAGCATTGCAGGCACTCAGTAAATGTTTGGTTAATAAATCAACACAGGTGGACAGGAGAGGAGTTGGATGTCAGCACCGTGAAGACCCCACAAAAACATTTCTAGGCAAAACCCTGGAAAGGGAATACCTTTCATGGAAAAGCATGCGATGCCTTAGACTATGTCAAGATTAGGTGGGATTGCATGACAGGAAAAGAAAGCTAAGAATGAAAAGATTTTCCTAATTTATAGCTAGGATATCAACACTATAGCTACATTTCAACCTTGTTAAATTTTACAAATATCTTCAGTGTAGATAAGAGCTTAGGTTTGTAAGAGAGAAATATTAATGCATTCTGAAGCTTCACGTAATTACCTGTTCCAAGACTATTTGATTTAGGATAGAATAATATGATAACAGTATTTTTGTTTTATTGTTTTAAATGTTATCTATATAAAAGGAAACACCTTCAAAATTAGTTTCTAGAAAGACCCTTTAAGAAGTACTTCGCATAAAAGCAGGGATAAATGCTACTTTTGGACATAAAATCACAAAATCATGATGCTGCAGGTAATAGTTCACTGGATAAAACTCTTTTAAGACAAAATTGCTAGCTATTAAATAGCTCTTGTTGTTTGGTAGATGTTACTATAATCAACTGGCAAAATGCTGTTTCAGAGCAGCCTTGCCTCACTCCAGTCCTGTATCATTATTTAAATTAACAGCAAAGGGCCTGCTTGTTCTAAATCAATTTCAGATTCCAGGTAAAAAGTAGTACCAAATAATATAGATTTAACACACAGGACAAAATGGCCAAAACAATTTATAAAGATATTATACCAACTCTACCATTAACTATTGCCTAGAGAGTTGGACTGTGAAGAAGGCTGAGCACTGAAGAATTGATGCTTTTGAATTCTGGTGTTAGAGAAGACTCTTGAGAGTCCCTTGGACTGCAAGGAGGTCCAACCGGTCCATTCTGAAGGAGATTGGCCCTGGGATTTCTTTGGAAGGAATGATGCTAAAGCTGAAGCTCCAGTAATTTGGCCACCTCATGCGAAGAGTTGACTCATTGGAAAAGACTCTGATGCTGGGAGGGATTGGGGACAGAAGAGGAAGGGGACAACAGAGGATGAGATGGCTGGATGGCATCACTGACTCGATTGGCATGAGTGTGAGTGAACTCCAGGAGTTGGTGATGGACAGGGAGGCCTGGCATGCTGCGATTCATGGGCTCGCAAAGAGTTGGACACAACTGAGCGACTGAACTGAACTGAACTGACCTGGGCAAGTTACTTTCCCTCCCTGAGGACCTTCTCAAAGAGGTATTCACCACAAATTATCTCTAGGATGTCTTCAGCTCTTAGATTTGGTGGAGATTTACTTATATCCAAGACCAGGCATGGTGGTAGAAGTAAAGAACCTGCCTGCCAAAGCAAGAGACATAAGAGAGGCAGGTTCAGTCCCTGGGCTTGGAAGATCCCCTGGAAGAGGGCGTAGCAATCCACTCCAGTATTCTTGCCTGGAGAATCCCATGGACAGAGGAGCCTGACGGGCTCCAGTCCACAGGGTAGCAAGCAGTTGGACACGACTGAACTGACTTAGCACACACGCGTAAGACCTGGCTGTGATAAATAATGAGGCACTCAAGCAGAAACTGTGAGACACGATCTCAGGCTAAGACGTGATCTAAGAAAGGCTCACCCACTGACAGGAATAGAACTGGGTGAGACAGGATTGCAAGGAAGCACTGGCCTTTTTCCCATTTAAAGACTTGGGAAAGAAAATCAAGAAAGAGTTATCACTTGGTCCTACCAGCCTTATTCTTACTTCCTTATACTGGGCACGAAAGAAAAAACAAGTGTTGTGTCCAACTCTGTGCAATCCCATAGACTATAGCATGCCAGGCTCCTCTGTCCATGGGATTCTTCAGGCAAGAATATTGGAGTGGGTTACTATTTCCTACTCCAGAGGGTCTTCCCCACTCGGGAATCAAACCTGGTTCTCCTGTATTGCAGGCAGATTCTTTACCATCTGAACCACCAAGGAAGCCCAATAGTGGGTATAGGCACTCCAGTTTCAACAGAGATCAATGGCAAACAAATTATAGTGCATGCATTACTATGTACAACCAAAACTCATGCCAACGCCATGACGTGCTTTTGCACAGCTCTTGACAAGCAGGGGCCAGGAAACTGATTTGACTGTTCATGGGACCACCTGAATGGACTACAGCCCGTATGGACAGAATTATTCATTGTGTCTCCAGAGAGCCCTCAAATAACCATTGATGTGAATAAATGGTAACACAATCCTTTTATCTGAAACACCTGTGTTTGTGATTACAGACATCTTCATGGACCCACTATTCCCATATACACGTCAGGAAACTAAAAATTTCCTGTTTATTGAAAACTCTTTCCATTTGAGAAGAGGCTTAGTCTTATTTCTTAGAGGGGCTCTATACAATGTCTGTGATTGTATCTTTAAGTACCATCCTCTTCTCCTTTTTCAAAGAAATATTTCCACTGAGGGTAATGCAACCTTTATGAATTTTTTAACGGACATTCTTTGTACCTTTTTCCCTTACTAAAATGGAAAATGTGCTTCTCAGGATTCTTTTCTGAGCCTTAAACATTTTTAAAGAGTGTGTTTCCTTTTACTGTGTCTAAGTTTAGTACCACAAAAATGAATCTAATCGTTTCAGGCTCTAATCACTACAAGATGGCACATTTCTGAAAACCACCAGGAAAATGCTGGTTGCCCTTTGCAGACTTCCTAAAAGAAATGTAACCTTTTAATGGCCCATAACTACTCGAGGATAATGATATAGAAGCATCTTGCCTAGGACTGCTTTTCTCAGGAGAGCCTCTGGGCCTTCCTAACACCACATTTTTTCCATATCTCCAAACGCTGAGGGACTTGATGCTACCACCATATGTTCCAAATTCCAAACAACTCTCCCCTCTTTGAGCTCAAATCCATGATGCTCAGTTCTCAGAGAGCTGTGAAGAAGAGCACCAACCCAGTAAATGAATTTCCAGTGAAACGCAGTATTGATGATGGCCCCCAGGCCTACTGTCTGTGTAGGGAGGAGAGGGGAGTGCTAGGGTCCTTAGAGTTTTCCTAAGCAGAGAACAGAGAGGTTAGTGCCCAGGAGGGTTTCCTTCCTAGAGCACTGCAGGCCCCATAGGTAGACCTATGTTCACCAGTGGTCAGGAGTATATGTGTATAAATAAAAAGAAAATACTGATTGAATAAAGGTCTGAATATAACTTGGGATAAGGTGGGAGTCCATTTATAACTTGCAGTACGCGAAATATCTTGGGCAAAAAGAACAGCATAGAATAGGATTCTCCCCATCCCAGTTTCTTCCTGGTGCTCTCCCTCCTCACCACCTCATGTCATTAGAGAGAAGAATGCATCTCAAATGAAACTAGGCCAACTTGCTCTCTCCTTAAGGGTCATCCATGGGGCTTCCCTGGTGGCTCAGAGGTTAAAGCGTCTGTTTGCAATGCAGAAGACCTGGGTTCGATCCCTGGGTCGGGAAGATCCCCTGGAGAAGGAAATGGCAACCCAATCCAGTATTCGTGCCTGGAGAATCCATGGACGGAGGAGCCTGGTGGGCTATAGTCTATGGGGTCGCAAAGAGTCGAACATGACTGAATGACTTCACTTTCACTTTAGTACGAAAACACTTTCAGAAGAAAAACAGATTGCATTTGCTTAACCTTAAAAAATAAGGATATCTTTATTGAAGGTTTCTTGAGAAGGCAGCACTCAGGGAGTTCACAAAGGAAGATTTTCTAACACTTTTATTTAACCCTAAATTTCTGCCCGATGTCTCACTTCTTAACATTCTTTCTTCCTTTCTGTCCTCCTGCCCCAGTTTTCCTTGACTCCCTATTTTTTCTCTCTTCTCATTTGAAATAATTTGCCCTTCTCTAAATTTCAATTTTCCTTTTCATTTTGACCTCTTATCAGCACGAGAAAGACCACGCTTCTTCTTTTACTTCTCTCTTACATGGGATAGGGAAGTCCTGGCATTCAAGGGAAGATGAGTCTGGAAGACAGAAAGGCTAATGGATAAGAAGCAGAAGGAAAGCTTCAACTACTAACACAGAGGATGCCTGGATGCGTGCTAAGTCACTCCAGTCGTGTCCTATTCTGCGACTCTATGGATAGGAAACCACCAGGCTCCTCTGTCCATGGGATTCTCCAGGCAAGAATACTGGAGTAGGTTGCCATGTGCTTCTCCAGGGGATCTTCCTGCCCCAGGGATCAAACCTGCCTCTCTTACATCTCCTGCGTTTGCAGGCAGGTTCTTTACTACTAGCACCACCTGGCAGAGGCCACATGAAATGGAACACAAAGGTTCCCAGGTGTGAGGTCCAACAGATGTGTTCAGCTCTTGATTCAGGCAGGAAGCAGTACTGTGGGGTGCTTGAGGGAGGCGCACTTTTCACTTGGCCAGAGAGAACAAATGTAGCACTCACATGAAAAGTGAGCTGATCCACGGTTGAAGAGAGGAGGCGATGGAAAGACACTGAATGTTGTTTCCGGGGAAAAGGGATGACACCAATCAGAGATCTTGATTTAAAAAGAGAGTTTACTGGAGGGCTGCACAGAAATGAAGAAAGGCCCTCACCAGAAGCAGGAATAAGACCAGATCCATGGAAGCACAGCACAGCACAGCAACAAATGGACCAGTTCTACGGAACCATCAGACAGCACCTAACAGGCAGTGCCTGGAGAGTGCCACCATTAGAATGAATGAATCCCAACAATTTGTCTTCTTTTATTTCACTTCACTCACATGAGAATAAGGGCTGATGTGCTAGAGAAGTCAGTCCTAAGAAGAGAGAGGGCTAGAGAATACTGTGGCATGTAGGCTTCAGGGCCACCAGGACGCAGTCCCAGGACACGGGCTAGAACTCCTGGTGGGAAGCTTCAGTTACAGAGCCTGCAATGAGTGGCTGAGGAACAGAACCAAGCATGGGCTCACAGGAGGAACCAGAGGAACACACTCTAACCTCCCTTATTCTCTACCCAGGAGAACTGCAACAGCTGCTTCCAGAGCTGCCTACACTGTTCTGAGCACTGGATGGAAACACAGCCCTGCGTCTCTTCTTTACGATAAACAGGATTATAAGGTAAGAGCCTGAAGATTAACTTGTAGTCATGATTCCCAGGAGGATGGTGAAAATCTTAAATAGTCACCTGACTTGATGAGAATCAGAGTTTTTCAGGTAGCCCTTCCCTTCTCCAGGGGATCTTCCCAACCCAGGGAGTGAACCCAGGTCTCCTGCATTGCAGGCAGATTCTTTACCAGCTGAGCCACAAGGGAAGCTCAAGAATACCGGAGTGGGTAGCCAATCCCTTCTCTAGCGGATCTTCCCGACCCAGAAATCAAACCCAGGTCTCCTGCATTGCAGGTGGATTCTTTATTAACAGCTATCAGGGAAGGACTTAAGAGTTTTTCTTTCCTTCCCAACTCAAAGTAATACAGGGATTAAGGTACACTACTGTAATACCACAAACACTGTCAGACACACAGAAATCACATGTGACCAGCCCATAGCATGGACTGGTGCCAGGCAGAAGTTCTAAAATGTGCCCTCATCATTCCTCTTGTTTTGTTTGCCTTTTTAACCCAGTAAAGTAATGCTTTCTAGTTTCCATTGATTCTACCACTAGAAGTAAATGGTAACTTCATAAAATCCATACTATGGTTCAATAATTTGCCTCTTCCCAGGGGCATTTGCACTTAAAATATGCAAATATGCTGCTAAGTCACTTCAGTCGTGTCCGACTCTGTGTGACCCCATAGACGGCAGCCCACCAGGCTCCCCCGTCCCTGGGATTCTCCAGGCAAAAACACTGGAGTGGGTTGCCATTTCCTTCTCCAATGCATGAAAGTGAAAAGTGAAAGTGAAGTTGCTCAGTCGTGTCCGACTCTTAGCGACCCTATGGACTGCAGCCTACCAGGCTCCTCTGTCCATGGGATTTCCCAGGCAAGAGTACTGGAGTAGGGTGCCATAGCCTTCTCCAGCAAATATGCTAGACTTGAGAAATGAAAGAGGAGCTATGCAGAAATACAAGCGCTGGTAATACCCCTCAAAACAGACAAAAAATGTCTTCTTACTCCTCTAGGTGGTAAAAAGTAAAAGTGTTCATCATTCAGTCATGGCTGACTCTTTGCAGCCCATGGAATGTTGCCTGCCAGGCTCTTCTGTCCATGGAATTCTCCAGGCAAGAATACTGGAGTGGGTAGCCATTCCCTTCTCCAGGGAATCTTCCCAACCCAGGGATTTAATCTGATCTCCTGCAGTGCAGGCAGGTTCTTTACTGCCTGAGTCATCAGAGACTCTGATCTTGTTTGTACATTTTATTTCCAACATATTTGGGAGATATGGTAAGCTTAAGCTCCTATAACCAATTTCCAACTGCAGTATTCCTGCCAGTGGGAATTCAAAGCCTTTGCAATGATTTACCAAACTAAACCAAAATTTTTTTCTCGTGTGGGAACTGAGATTGTGGACTGGATCATGAGCTGGCCCACAATATGTTATTTTGAAGTTATTATCAAGAAGGACACATATAATTCCAATAATAGCCCTGATGGCAGAACTGAAACTGTCAAATGTTCAGTTTCTGTTCTCTGTCTGAGAACACAAACTGCATTTGTGTTCACTTTCTGGGTGGCACAACTGAAGGACAAATGACCTTAGAGTAAGCAATACAAAAGAGAAGTCAAGTCCATTCTGAAAGAAAAACAAATAGTCAAGAAATTGATCCCTCATTAGACAAACAAACGCATGCAGAACTTGAAAGCAACTCACTCTGACAGTCACTATAATACACTGCTAGAGGGACATATTACATGGGTCTCATTTTCGCTCCAACAACTTGCCACAATTCATTACCATAAAATACAGTAATACAGATATAATATAAAATATTCAGTAAATGGTATTTGGGGGAGTGAATTCTACCATTGGCTATCACTTCAAAATAACACATCATAGCTAACGATATTGATATTTAGAAGAAAAATAGCAAAGAATACACTGTACTCAAAATAATGAAAGGCCCACGCATGCTAAGTCGCTTCAGTAGTGTCCGACTCATTGCGACCCGATGGACTGTAGCTCTCTGTGCATGGGATTCGTAAGGCAATAATAATGGAATAGGTTGCCATGCCCTCCTCCAGGGGATCTTCCTAACCTAGAAATCGAACCTATGTCTCTTGTCTCCCATATTGACGGGCAGGTTCCTTACCACTAGCGCCACCTGGGAAGCTCAATGAAAGGCCCATTTGACGACAAATGAAGCATGAGACTGGGAAATATATCCTTTGACTATTACTCACAACATCAATAATTTTGCCTTAAACAATATTATCTATAGCATTGTTAATATTATTCACCTGAATTTTACAAGTTTTGGAGTTGTTTTTAAATGTTATTTTTTATTCAGTTTTATAATTGTAAAACCCTGTAGCGCTAGAGTTCATTTCTGGTTTTATGTTTATACATGTTTAAGTAACAGTATTCTAAAAATAATTCATCTATCTTGGGAAGTTAGGAGAATTCTTTTTTCTTTACAAAGAGTCCATGAGGGCTTCCTGGTGGCTCAAGTGGTAAAGAATCCAACCCACCTGCCAATGCCAGGCATGGGTCTAATCCCTGATCTGGGAAGATGCCACATACTGTGGAGCCACTAAGCCCATGGCCCACAACTATTGAGTCTGTGCTTCAGAGCCAGGGAATGGCAACTGCTGAGCCCACATGCCACAACCACTGAATCCTAGGTGCCCTACAGCTTGTGTTCCATAACAAGAGAAGCCACTTCAATGAGGAGCCAGCACACTGCAACGAAGAGTAGCCCCTGCTCACCACAACACGAGAAAACTGACATTTCCAGCACAGCAACGAAACTCATCACAGCCTAAAATAAACAAATAAGTTAATTAACTAACTAATTTTCCAAAAAGATCCCTGAATAACTTTAGGTGGAAAGACATCCCATTTTACCAGAATTAGAAGCAATAACGTAAACTGGGTAAGGTCTAGGTCATGATTAAATTTTTGGCTCTGTTACTTTCTAGCTGTGTAATCTTCAAGCAAATATCTTTATTTTCTTTAGCTTCAAGAGTGTATAATTATAGTAGTTCCCTTGTAGTTTGTGTAAAATTAGGTAAAAATATATAAAATAAAAAAGTGCTTTGTCATAGTAAATGGTCAAAAAATATTAGCAAATAAAAGCAACAATTTCAGATCTGACATTTCAAAATGAACAGACGTCAAGAAAGTGCGTACATGCCCAAGGGTTTCTGAAACTGGCTCTTCACCATGAGCCCTGGATAGACTGTGCTTTCTAGGTGGACTTTGACAAATGCCAAAACACAGGAAAGTGGTATTTGGTCAATGAATCACTGGACTATAAGCCCTAGATGGATCCTATTGCCTATAAATAACATAGAAGTTTACTCCAGAGTAAGAGCATAAAAGAACTGTGTTTAGAGCAGCATTCAAGTCCCATCATCTCTCCAGTGTAATACAAGGCCATTTTAGATCAACTCCAACTTCCAAAATGAGGGGAGAAGTTAGGGGACTTGGTTAATTTCAAGATTAGCCATATAATTTTTCAGACTACAAGTATCAATTTCATAAGGTCTTTTTTTCCTCATAGTAAGAAGTTCTAAAGGTATACAGGATCCTATACAGAATTTGTTGTTGTTGTTTATAACCTAATTAATGTATTTGGGTGGCACTGTGGATCATCTTCTGCATGACCTTCAATTGGCCTTAACTTAGCATGCTACTAGCCATTCTCTTCAAGCCATTATTTTAGCAGAAATAAATGAGTTCCTTATAGCAGTGATTATTGAACTATGTTCTATTCCCATTCAGATGGACTAGTTCAGTTCAGTCGCTCAATTGTGTCCAACTCTTTGTGACTCCATGGACTTCAGCATGCCAGGCTTCCCTGTCCATCACCAGCTCCTGGAGCTTGTTCAAACTCATGTCCATCGAGTTGGTGATGCCATCTAACCATCTCATCCTTTGTCGTCCCCTTCTCCTCTTGCCTTCAGTCTTTCCCAGCATCACGATCTTTTCAAATGAGTCAGTTCCTCTCATTAGGTGGCCAAAGTATTGGAATTTCAGCTTCAACATCAGTCCTTCCAATGAATATTCAGGACTGAGTTCCTTCAGGATGGACTGGTTGGATCTCCTTGCAGTCCAAGAGACTCCCAAGAGTCTTCTCCAACATAAGCATCCATTCTTCTGTGCTCAGCTTTCATCACAGTCCAATTCTCACATTCATACATGACTACTGGAAAAACCATAGCCTTCATTAGACAGACCTTTGTCAGCAAAGTAATGTCTCTGCTTTTTAATATGCTGTCTAGGTTGGTCATAGCTTTTCTTTCAAGGAGCAAGTATCTTCATTTCATGGTTGCAGTCACCATCTACAGTGATTTTGGAGCCCAAAAAATAAAGACTCTCACTGTTTCCATTGTATCACCGTCTATTTGCCATGAAGTGGCATGGACCAGATGCCATGATCTTAGTTTTCTGAATGTTGAGTTTCAAGCTAGGTTTTTCACTCTCCTCTTTCACTTTCATCAAGAGGCTATTCAGTTCCTCTTCACTTTCTGCCATAAGGGTGGTGTCATCTGCATATCTGAGGTTACTGATATTTCTCCTGGCAATCTTGATTCCAGTTGGTACTTTATCCAGCCTGGCATACTGTGTGATGTATTCTGCATATAAGGTAAATAAGCAGGGTGACAATATACAACCTTGATGTACTCCTTTCCCTATTTGGAATCACTCTGTTGTTCCATGTCCAGTTCTAACTATTGGTTCTTGACCTGCATACAGATTTCTCAGGAGGCAAGTAAGGTGGTCTGGTATTCCCATATCTTGAAGAATTTTCCAGTTTGTTGCAATTCACACAGTCAAAGGCTTTGGTGTAGTCAATAAAGCAGAAATAGATGTTTTTCTGGAACTCTCTTGCTTTTTTTGATGATCCAATAGATGTTGGCAATTTGATCTCTGGTTCCTCTGCCTTTTCTAAACCCAGCTTGAACATCTGGAAGT
>SJYA01006090.1:11174-22660 GCA_006410615.1 Neotragus moschatus | reverse complement strand
CCGCACATGCGGGAAGATGCCTGCCGCGGGCTCTAGAGTCTAAGTAAGTCAAATAGGGGCCCAAGCGTGAAGCCTTTGAGGCAACGGACAAAAATCTCTCGCTTTTAAAGCAAGCTACGAAGAGTGCCACACCGCATACAGTCTAGTGCGGGTGCGCTGAGGAATCCTATAGGCAGTACAAGAGACGCCGACAGGTGCATTAGCGTATAGCCTTTGGGGCAACTGGCTGCGACCTCTCGCTTCTAGAGCAAGCTATGAGGGGTGCCACACCACGTTCAGTCTACTGGGGGAGCGCTGAGGAATTCTAGAGGCAGTATAAGTGACTCCGACAGGTGCCTTAGCGTAAAGCCTTTGGGGCATCTGACAGCGACTTTCCGCTTCTGAAGCAAGCGGTGAGGGGTGCCACACCACATTTAGTCTAGTGGGGGTGCGCTGAGGAATTCTATAGGCAGTATAAGTGACTCAGACAGGTGCCTGAGGAGTTCTCTAGGCAGTATAAGTGACCCAGACAGGTGCCTCAGCGTAAAGCCTCTGGCGCAACGGGCAGCGAGCTCCCGCTTCTGAAGCAAGCTATGAAGAGTGCCACACCGCATCTAGTCTAGTGCGGGTGCGCTGAGGAATCCTATTGGCAATATAAGTGACTCAGAGAGGCGCCTCAGCGTAAAGCCTCTGTGCGTGCAGCTGGCAGCGACTTCCAGCGTCTCAAGCAAGCTAGGAAGGGTAATAGTCCTCTATTGTAGTGGGCTAGTCTGGTGGGGGTGCGCTGACGAGTTCTATAGGCAGTATAAATGACTCAGACAGGTGCCTCCGCGTAAAGCCTCTGAGGCAGCTGGCAGCGACTTCCAGCCTCTCAAGCAAGCTACGAAGGGTAATAGTCCTCTAGTGTAGTGGGCTAGTCTAGTGGGGTTGCGCTGAGGAATTCTATAAGCAGTATAAGTGACTCAGACCGGTGCCTGAGGAGTTCTATAGGCAGTACAAGTGACTCAGACAGGTGCCTCAGCGTGAAGCCTCCGGAGCAGCTGGCATCGACTTCCAGCCTCTAAAGCAAGCTAGGAAGGGTAATAGTCCTCTAGTGTTGGTGCGCTGAAAAATTCTATAATAAGCTGTACAGGTGACTCAGATACGTGCTCTACTGTACAGCCTCTGAGGCAACTCGTGGGGACATCTCGCTTCTAACGCTAATACCGTGCTGGTTGATCGCTACCGTACTAACGTACTACCGCTCAGCAGCATTCGCCGTAATATCCTTGCTGCCTCGTTGGCCACTGCGGCTGGCGAACTATGCAGGTGCCGCACCACATTTAGTCTGGGTTGTGGGTGCGCTGAGAAATTCTATAAGCTGTNAACTCGTGGGGACATCTCGCTTCTAACGCTAATACCGTGCTGGTTGATCGCTACCGTACTAACGTACTACCGCTCAGCAGCATTCGCCGTAATATCCTTGCTGCCTCGTTGGCCACTGCGGCTGGCGAACTATGCAGGTGCCGCACCACATTTAGTCTGGGTTGTGGGTGCGCTGAGAAATTCTATAAGCTGTACAGGTGACTCAGGAAGGTGCCCTACTGTACAGCCTCTAAGGCAACCGCGGGGACGTCTCGGTCCCCCAGCAGAGCTGTGAAGGTCCCGCACCACATTTAGTCTGGTCTGGGTGCTCTGAGGAGTTCTACGGGCAACACAGATGACTCAGGCAGGTGCCCCACTGTACAGCCTTTAAGGCAGCCCGCAGAGGCATCTCGCTTCTAAAGCAGAGCTATGAAGATGCCGCACCATGTTTGGTCTGGTCTGGGTGCGCTGAGGAATTCTATGAGCAACACGGACGACTCAGGCAGGCGCCCTGCTGTACAACATCTGAGCATACCCGCGGGGACATCTCGCTTCTACAGCAGAGCTATGAAGGTGCCGCACCATGTTTAGTCTAGTCTGGGTGCGCTGAGGAGTTCTATGAGCAACAGAGATGATCCACGCAGGCGCCCTACTGCACAGCCTCTAAGGCAACCCGCGGGGACCTCTCGCTTCTAAAGCAGAGCTATGAAGGTGCCGCACCATGTTTAGTCTAGTCTGGGTGCGCTGAGGAGTTCTATGAGCAACACAGATGATCCACGCAGGCACCCTACTGCACAGCCTATAAGGCAACTCGCGGGGACATCTCGCTTCTAAAACAGAGCCATGAAGGTGCCACACCACATTTAGTCTGATGTGGGTGCGCTGAGAAGTTCCACGAGCAACATAGAGGACTCAGACAGGTGCCCTACTGTACACCCTCTGATGCGACCGCGGGGACACCTCGCTTCTAAAGCAGAGCTATGAAGGTGCCACACCACGTTCAGTGCAGCGCGGACCGTAGTAGCCAGAGGCAGAGGAATGCGCGTTGAGGGCTTTCTAGGCAGTAGATACGTGGCTCAGACAGGGGCCCTAGCGGAAAGCCAGTCGAACAACCGGCAGATGCTTCTCGCTTCTAAAGCAAGCTATGAAGGATGCCACACCACACTTGGTCTAGTGCGGGTGCGCTGAGGAATTCTGTGAACAGTAGAAGTGGCACCGACGGAGGCCCTAGCGTGAAGCCTCTCGAACAACCGGCAGATGCTTCTCGCTTTCTTTCTAAAGTTAGCTATGGTGGATGCCACATCACGCTTGGTTTAGTGCGGGTGCGCTGAGGAATTCTGTAAACAGTGGAAGTGGCACAGACGGAGGCCCTAGTGTGAAGCCTCTCGAACAACAGGCACATGCTTCTCACTTCTAAAGCGAGGTATGAAGGATGCTGCACTTCACTCAGTCTAGTGTGAGTGCGCTGAGGAAAACTATAAGCAGTAGAAGTGGCTCAGACGGGGGCCCTAGCGCAAAGCCTCTCGAACAACCGGNGACGGAGGCCCTATCGTGAAGCCTCTCGAACAACAGGCAGATGCTTCTCGCTTGTAAAGCAAGCTACGAAGGATGCCACACCACGCTTGGCCTAGTGCGGGTGCGCTGGAGATTTCTATAAGCAGTAGAAGCGGCTCAGACGGGGGCTTTAGCGTAAAGCGTCTTGAACACTCGGCAGGGTAATCTCGCTTGTAAAGCAAGCTATGGAGGATGCCACACCACAATTACTCTAGTGTGGGTGCGCTGGGGAATTCTGTAAACAGTTGAAGTGGCAGAGACGAAGGCCCTAGCGTGAAGCCTTTCGAACAACCGGCAGATGCTTCTCGCTTTCCTTCTAAAGCCAGCTATGAGGGATGCCACACCACGCCTGGTTTGGTGCGGGTGCGCTGAGGAATTCTGTAAACAGTGAAAGTGGCAGAGACGGAGGCCCTAGTGTGAAGCCTCTCGAACAACAGGCACATGCTTCTCACTTCTAAAGCGAGGTATGAAGGATGCTGCACTTCACTCAGTCTAGTGTGAGTGCGCTGAGGAAAACTATAAGCAGTAGAAGTGGCTCAGACGGGGGCCCTAGCGCAAAGCCTCTCGAACAACCGGCAGTGACTCCTCGCTTTTGAACCAAACTACGGAGGATGCCACAGCACACTTAGTCTGGTACGGGTGCGCTGAAGATTTCTGGAATCAGTAGAGGTGGCTCAGACAGGGGCCCTAGCATTAAGCCTCGCGAACACCCGGCTGGTCCTTCTCGCTTCTAATACGGTCGTATAAGGGGTGTTCCACCTTCTTCAGCACACTGTGGTGCGTGCAGGCTGTGGGAAAGAGACTGCTTTAAACTGCGCCGACGGAACGTGCAGGCCAGCGGCAGAGAGAGAGGGATCGCCATGCGAAGCCGTGAGGAGCACCCACATGGATGACGCATACATATATATATGTGTGTACATACATATACACATATATATGCCTATATGTGTGTGAATATGCGTGTAAGGAAATGTACATAAACATATATATAATTATTTACGTACACATAGATGTATGTCTATATATATTTTTGTTTATATACCTGATGAGAGCGATTGCCTCGTCCTCGGCACTGTTGGTGTCTACAGGCCTGTTCTGCAGTCCACTAGTTACGCAGACGAAGGGGAGGGAAGCAGCCAGCGCATGTTCCGCTGCAAGGCGTATACAACAAACTTTTCATACAGAGGAATAGATCACGGGTTTTTCCCGCATGCTCAAGGGAAGCTACCGCACAGAACTGTTGCTATCTACTCCTTGTTTACCGGTATACATGCCAGTTTTGCGCCAGGTGCACTGCAGCAAGTGTGTACACGCACATACATATACATATATACACGTAAATATCTATACATATGTTTGCTGCTAATGTTTCATGTGCGGGCAGCACGGCAGCGCGGCTGCGGAGTGGCTGCTGCAAGCCGGAGAAATCCAGTCAGCCCTCTCCGTCGAAAGTGGCCTGAGCAATACCAAAGTGAGCCAATACGAGCCCGCGGGAATGACATACGTACAGATATATATATATATATAGATATATATATATATACGTATGTACATCCAATATATATATCCGGGGTAAGCGGCCTCGGCAGTACCAGACTGCGCAAGTCACCACGCCAGAATAGAGACGTAGGTGAAAGTGGGGCAAACGTAAAAGCTGAGACGGCCGCCTTCGACCCGCAGAGCAGGAGAGAGACACACGTGTCTGTAAGTGAATATATATGCATGCATATACATACAAGGGTACAGGGCCCCTTACTTCCTCCTCTCCTTTCTCGTTCTCTTCTTCTTCTCCTTCCGCTTTTCCGTTTGTTTTAGCTCCTTTCGCAGCGGAGACAGGCACAAAATGCTAGAGAAGTAGCAATAGTAGGACCCACACCCGTATCACCGCTGGAAGATGCTTCCGTTCGAGACGCGCAAAAGCTTTAGCAGGCGAACAGGGTTGTAAGAAGGCGCACACGTTTTCCCACGCCACAATGACCCTCTGCCTACATGCACAGAATCTCGTACATGCACTGCAGCGCAGAAGAAGCACAGGAATACGCAGTAGACAGAGGAGTGAAGCAGTCAGCTCGTTTATCAGTCAGTCTGCGCAGACTCGAGCAAGGCAGGCTTCCACAGTCGTCTTCCACACGAGATAGAGGGATAACAACGGCAACCGCATCAAAAAAGGACGGCTGGTGCTGTACGCAACTAGTGAAGTACACCCGAGCACGAAAAGCAAATACACTGAAGTAGTATTAGGTACGAAGTAACGGTGCAGCAGTCTCTTGGTGGCTGTATTTTGTGCACAGACCAAGCGACGCAAGACGCCGAGTCCCCCGCCACACGGGACAGAGCGATCACGCAGTCGATTTGTCCTTGTGCTTCGTGCATGGAGAGGGGTTGAATGAAAGAGAAAAGAACGAAAATGCTTACATAAAAGCAAGTTTACATTCTATTAACACGCCGGAGCAATGTTAAGCACGCAGTTTGGCGTTGTTCTTCGTACACAGGCCCGCGCGAGGCACAGTCTCAATGTCCTACAGTATGCAGCATAGAGGGGTTAAGCCGTTGGTGTGTCGGTCTATCCTCGTGCTTCGTGCCTAGAGTCCAGCTCTAGAGAGCGGACAAATAAAAGAGAGGAGACGAACGCCAATCCTTGTATGGAACCAAGCCCACAGACCCTTGGCACGCCGAAGAAATATCAAGCACCCAAATTAGCGTTGTCTCTCCTGCAGAGGGCCGAGCGAGGCACAGCCCCAGTCTCCTAGGATACGCAGCACAGTAGGGACTTACGCCGTCAGTTCCCAGGCCCGAGCAAGGTACAACACCGCTGTACTACAGTACACAGGATAGAGGGATTGAGCCGTCAGTGTGTCGTTGTGTTTTGCTTGCACAGAGCCAAGCACGGAACGTTCCAGAGTCCGTGTGGGGATGGCAATGGACGTCGGAGCCACACGTCCTCCTAGCAGCGAGTCCTTGTCAAGCACGTAAGAGGACGGCAGCAGGGCCTTGTGGCAATGTCGTTTGGTCTGTACTCTGTAACTGGAGGGAGAATAGGCGCCAGTGGCAGTTGACTCTCCGGGACAGTGGAAAGTATAATGAAAGAGTGTAGCTGTGGCTTTCTGGAGGCTCTATGATATGCAGGCAGTGGGTTTCGCTGCAGTAGACTGTCCGGGCGAGAGAAAGTTGTAAGGAGTAGAATAGGCCGGGGGCAGTAGGATCCGCGTAGTTGATTGCGGCTGAGGAAGGGCGAAAGGCACCGGTGGTGCTGGCCTACTTTGACAGCGGCGTGCATAAGGAAAGAAGACGGCAGTGGGTTGTCATGGGTAATGTGATGTGAAGGCGATGAAGTGGATTTCTGTGGGTAATGTGATGCGCCGGCGGTAAGTTTGGAAGCAATAGATCGTCTCAGCCATGAGAATTTGTCAAGATGGTCAAGGACGGCAGACAGTCTCTAAGGCAGCGGAATCCGCGTGGTGATCGAACGCAGAAAGCACCTGTGGGCTCACGGAATAGCGGCTTCTGTGCCGACATACGCCTACAACGGGTTTCCGTAAGCATAAAAAACTAGGACGTACCTACGGTTTGTCCTCGTGGTAATTGCACTTATTCGAAGGCGGAAACGCGTAGTCGGCTATGTAGATGGTGGCAGCGGCTTCACGATTGCATACAGGCGAAGGACACACGTAGGTGTTCGATTGACCCTGTGCTTATCGGGAGGCAGAAGTGCCTAGTCGGCATTTCAGGTCGCGGTCCTGACAGGAAAATAACGGGGCCCATAACAATAAGGAGTAGGGTACACCGTCGTATGCCTTAGTGGACATTGCCGTGACCCGAGTACGGAAGGGCGTAGTCGGCTATATAGATGGTAATAGCGGCTAGCTCCACGAGAGCATAGAGTAGAAGGACACACCCAGGTTCTCGGTCGGGCCTGAGCTTATCGGTGGGCAAATTTGTGTAGTCGGCATTTCCGTCCCCAGCCCTGACAGGAAAATAACGAGCCCTCGTCAGCAATGAGGAGTAGGACACACCACCGTATGTCCTTAGTGAAAGTTGCACTGATCTGCGAACGGAAGCGCGTAGTCGGCTATGTGGATGACAGCAGCGGCTTCACGTGTGCCAGAAGAAGGACACACGTAGGTGTTCAAGCAAGACTGAGCTCATCGCTGGGCAAAAGTGTCTCGTCGGCATTACGGGCCGCGGTCCTGCCAGCGGAATAAAGACACACCGCTCCCTGGAGTCGGCGGTTGTTCCCCGTAACGCGTGTTCTACCGGTGATGTTCTCCCATGGACACGACTTCTATAAAACCGCGACATCGGAAAACAGAGACAGAGGAATTAACAGTAAGCTTATAGACACAGCTTCCATAAATCTTCAGCCTCGGAGACAGAGACAGACGAACTAGAAGGCGGTCTGTTTGCCGCTGTGCCATGTACCCAGTCCCAAGCAAGGCGGAAGTACACAAGCCCTCAACAAGAGAGTAGATCCACGTACCTACTATATAAATGTACATATATATATATATATATCTGCAGACATACGTGTAAGAAAGACACCAACGTCTGCCTCAGAAACCTGCACTTTTGCACGATAAGGCGCCCGGCAATGAAGCTGCTTGTCGGCTTTTTTGTGCCGACCTAATATTTTCCGGCTCTTCACGCTGGCGTAGGCCTACGTAGTTATTCTAAAATGAGAGTCTGCCTAGATGTAGAATCCTCCACTTTGGCAGGAGAAGCAGCGCGGTATTGGAGCAGCGGTGCTTCTACCCATGTAAGGTCCGGCGCTTTTGTGGGGTTCAAGCGTAGTGGGTCCGTCCAGACTCAACTGGCCGCCGAATACTGACATCAAAGACCAGACCAAGTCCACCGTTCCTGACTGAAGAGTATGTAGGGCCTGAGGAACGCATGCCGCCTGCGACACGGAAACGCGGTGTCCGCTGAAAGTCGCTTTCTCACACTAGCTGATGGCATGTCCGCTGCTCATGTGCAACGCCATCACCAAGTATGTGGCAGGCGACTTTCGGTGACTTCTCGCTCACTGCTTGCAAACAGGGCCATCAGCAAGTAGGAGGCAAGTGCCACCAGCAAGTATGAGGCATGCATTTTTCAGCGATTATTCGCTCACTACTCGTACACAAGGCCACCAGCAAGTAGGAGGCAAGGTCCATCAGCACGTATGAGGCATCCGACTTGCAGTAACTTTTCGCTCCCCGCTGATACACGTTGCCACCACACGCAGCAGGCAAGTGCTATTCTGTAGGGGCTCGCTCATGGAAGATATGGTAAGAATTCTCTCAGATCTTCTGTCTCCATCATCTGTGTGTTCCTCTGGCGACCGCCACCTCCTTCAGGCCGGCACCCAGCAGCCCACTGGCGGCCCTGACTCTACGTGCAGCAGTGCGAGTGCGGCTCGCATTCTGTACTCGGAGTACTCCGCCGAAGAGATACGAGATCACACAAGACAAAGGGGCTAGGCGGTCCATTTGTCGTTGTGGTTTGTGCATGTACTCCAGCAAGATTTTACAACCCCTTCACACTCACACCAGCAATGCAAAAGCCACGTGGCCACGCAGGCATCACGTTCACGCGCGTCCCCGCGCCGCTGAGTGTTCGTCAGAAAAGGTAGGTTTTCATTTGTGCACTCAGATTATACGTATACCGATAGCTCAGTGGGCAAGGCGTCCTGTCTTCCTGCAGTATCAACCGTCGTTTCCTTCGACCGCGGCAGAGAACATGAGCTTATGTGTGCCTACATGGCTTTTCTCATGTAAAAGGCCTGCGCTGCTTCTCTCTAAGTATGCATATACCGGCAGCTTGCTGTGCAAGGCGTCCTGTCTTTCTGCAGCACCAACCGTCGTTTCCTTCCACAGCGGGGGTGAACATGAACGTATGTGTGCCTGCATGGGTACGTGCCTTTTGTATGGTAGTACGTCTGAGGGACTCCTCTCTGCGTAGGTCCTCAGCATTACAGTAAGTCGGTCGTCTCCGGCTTGCCCCCAATTCACGCGGGCGCAGTCATCTCTACCGTAAGGTTGTCCGGTCGAAGCGTCAGCGTTCCACCTTCAGGCATCCCATACAAGGCTGGAACCGCGTCGTACTTTTCTTTCACACTGGTGGTCACAGCGAGCGTTTGCGTGGGACTAATAGGTCTCATTGTGTGCACGTCAGCCTGTGTACATAAGTGTGTGTAGGTTCGTCTGCAAGAACGAAGCGCCGTTGCCGCCCGTTGACCTTATGCGTGGCTGTGAGGGTATGTATGTGAGTCTCTGCACGTTAAGGTATGAAGGTTAGTCTGCGCTGACAAAGCCACGTGACCACCACAACAGTAGACGGCAGACTGTTTCACGTCGGCACTGAGAGGCTGAGTAGTTGCAGCACTTCCCCCGAGCTGACACTTCCGACAGGTCGGAGCCAGGGATGCAGCGTGTTTCTCCGGAAAGTAGTGGCGCGTACACGTAAGAAAAATCTTCACCGTGCAACGTGGCGCTGGTCGCTCATAGTAGAGGCATTTCGGACTAAGCGTTCCGTCCTCAAGCATCCTAGGCGAAACGGCTCCCCCCTCTGCATCACCCTTCTGCACTGGCGCTGACATTGAGCCGAAGAGGCTCTCCGCCACGTATACCCCTACGTATAACGCAAAGGGGCCAGCGTTTCCGTGGTGCTTAGGTTTTCAGTCAACGCGCTGGTTTTTGAGCGTTCGAGCGCCACGACGACCGCTGACCTGTTCCAGGGAGCCTGAGCAGCGCAGAGTTGCCTGGCAAAATCACGGTACTCCTCAGTTCACGGTGCTTCGTCATTGACAAGGCGCATCTCCCCCTGTCTTCCAGCGTGTGTACGTACTCCGTCAGCGACCAGCACGAGCGTCCTCTTACAAGGCAGGGCTACGAGCGAACGGGTTTCTCACGTCTATAGATGCCCGGCTGCTTTGAACTTCAGTTGCTGCACACCACCATGCTATAGGCGAAGTTGCGGACACACAGAACTGGAAGCACTCGCCGACGGGAACGCCACACCGTGCGCACACCGTTTATCAGGGCTGCCGGCAGCAGTGAAGGCTGTGCTGGCGCGCGTCTGCGCCCGGGGCCACACAGGGGGGAGCTTGCGGTGGCACTAGAATGTTTGTGCGCTGCTCGAAGCCGAACATCTCCTCAAACGTAAGACTGTCCAGTTTTACAAGTCTGCGTGTACAGGGTGGAAACCTGCAGCAATAAGCGAAGTAGCTTGCGCTGGGACTTGAACGCTTGTACGGTGCGTGAAGCCAAATGCCCATTCGAGCGTAAGACTGTAGAGATTTACACGTCGGCATATACGGGGCCTATATCTGCAAACGTAAGCAAATTAGCTCACGTAGAGACCTGGAATCGGCGGTCGAAGGGAGAACATCTAGAGTCAGCACGCCGTCCACTTAGATTGCCGGCAGCTGGGGAAGACTTGTCACCGCACAGCGTACTCATATGACCACAGGGCGGGGTCTCGTGTTCGTCGGCACTGGGACCTTTGTGTGCCTCGTAGACGGAGGTAACGCCTGTACCTCTCTGCCCGTTACACACCACAAATCCTGGTCTCTGGATCGTTCCCCGCGTACCGTCGCTCGGCAAGAAGACAGGGGGGCGGTGACGAGGGCAACGTACTGGTGTAGACATGGCCGGGCCCGATCTCTACGCGGAATTTCACACCTTGGTATAGATGTACATGCAGTTAGACTGGGAGACTTTCGCGCAGTACGCCCGTCAAGTGCTTGGGGCTGGAATCGACTAGAGGCATCGTTGTTCCTGCCATGTGCATATCATGCTCTTTGAGGCCCGAACGACGCTCTGTTGGGGTACTACAAGCCTGGCTCCTTGGCGACAAAGATGGCGACACTACGCGCGACGCCAGAGTGAACAGTCGCCCTGAGCGAGAGCGGGAGACAGAGCAACCACGTGCGAAGGTGCGCAAGAATGAGGACAACCTCCTTGACGCCGCGGAACACATCTTCAGAAGAATGCCTTTGAAGCCTGCGCCTCTTCACAGTGTTTCCACATAGAAGCATCAGCACATATCTCGCTTGACGGCTCCGTGTATCCGTGTACGTATCTACGTATTTACCAATGTTTTTATGGGTCCGTCTTTCGTGACGCATGACACTACACGTGTCGTCGCTCAACGGTAGACCATCTCAAGCGAAAAGTCGGTCGTCAGTGAACAGCGTAGCGTATATGTGTGAAGGAGGGACAGGCCGACCACCGCAGCGGTTGTGCAGAGCTCTGGAATCCTAACTCTGGACTCGTTTGTCCGGTTTTCCGCGCTTCTACTCTCAGCAGCACGCCTGTTGGCGCTGAAGAGACTGCGGCGTGAACGGGCAGACCTGGCGGCCGACACTTAGACTTTCTAAGGCATTTTTCCTGCACTCCGCGTTGACTGGTGTCCCCGCATTTGCGGAAAAAGAGATCCGACAGACATGGGGCGCAGAAGGGGGGGGGCCTACTCGTGCAGGCATCGCTTTTTTTCCACTCCAGGAGCGCTGTAGTACGGAAGAGTTGGAGAGCTCACTCTCAAGGTAGCCTACGCATGTGGTAATCAGAAGGATGGAGGCGTGGGCGTGTAAGCGCGCAATTTTCCAGTCGTAGAGCGTCGTTCGATCGAAG